>ML812763.1:81341-100737 GCA_009831015.1 Picea engelmannii
GAGTAAAAACATTTAGATCTGAACTAGAAAGTAATTCTGAACATGTACAGTAGTAGATCTAAACTGTAAGATATTTCTGAGTGAACAACACACTTATATCTGAACTGTAGATGTATTTCTAAGTCAGATCTGAACTGTAGATATATATCTGAGCATGCACAGTGGACAGATCTAGACTAGGTAAACATTTCTTAGCATGTACATTAGATAAATCTGAACTAGACAATAAAATCAAAGTATGCTAATCAATAGATCTAAGTACAAGCAAAACAATAGGACTGAAAACAACAACTTACCTCTTGATGATCTTACCTCTGTGTAATAAAGAAGAGCATGCCACATATGGGAGATGATAGGCCAAAGTGTTATGCTCAGATAAGTCTGGGTGTCATGGATCTACCTCAAGGGTTAGATCTCTAACAAGAGAATAGAGGACAATAAAGCCATCAAGGAGAAAAACTCACACAAAGCAATCAAAACCCCACTGGAAACAAAAACCCTTGTCCAAGCCACACACAGTAAGAGATCCAGATCAGGACCAAGGGTGGACGGCTGCCTGTAAGAAGGTTTAGCAACCCAGTAAGGGTGCCGTGGCCTTCAAGGTTCCCGTTCTGCTCAGGAAAGGGGGGACGACAGCCTCAAGCAGAGTTCCGCTAGCTTTAGGAGAGGGCTGGCTGTATTAAAACTGGCAGCAGAGGAGAGGGCGGCAGCTTCAAACACTTGCAACAGTAAACAAAAGAACCCTCAACACAGAAACACAGCAACCCTTAGCACTGTAGAGGATACCTGGCAGCAGCAAAGGAAAAACCTTCAATACACAAAAAAATATTGGACCTGTCAACAGCAATCAAATGAAGGCTGATCTGAAATGTCAAAGGAGGCCGCAGCACACATAGAGGATCTCAGAGCAATCCGCCAGACTTGGAAGAGGAGAGAAAGAGTGTAAGTAAAAGTGAGGGGGAAGGGTTTATATTTATACTTTTAGGCTAGGGCTAGGCTAATAAAAAATATAATTAAAAATAACATATTCAATTAATATAAATATTAATTTAATATGTTATAATTAAACATTAATTAATATTTTTCTTATTAAGCCCTAAAACAAAAAATACAAACCCCAATCAAACTCAAACTCAAAAATCAAAGGGTGAAGAACAAGTAAGGGGTTTAGGAGAGGTTCTCTTAGTGGCAACACATATCCATATATTTCTCAAGGTGACCAATTAACTTTATCATCACTGCATATGGAATACATCTCTCATTTGGTCATGCTCATCTTCATAATCTCTCCTAGGTCTTGTGAACCATCCTAGGAGAGAGGAAGGCGATCACACACCAACATATCTTAGCATTACACCAAGATCTCCCTGATAAAAAACTAGGTTGCCCCAGAACACATTTGGGGTCTTATCCACCAAGGTACAAGACCAAGGATCAACTCATGCTTTAGGCATGGGTACCCTAGAACACATCTAGGGGCCCTAGACATATCCAGAGACTTATACTGCTTGGTCCCAGGCCAAGAACCCCAGTCATCTTTTGGGGCCCCTCACAAGGGTCTTTGCCATGGCTCTAACTGCTTGGTCCTAGACCAAGAACCCCAGGAGTGTAATGGGAGCCCTAGTTCACAACTAGGGTCTTATGGCATCCTCCAAGGAGAATGGCTCTTGCAGCTGCATTAAATTCAACAACGATAAACAATGGAATTCAAGATTTGAAGATACAAGAAGGATAATAAATGTTGCAAGTGTAGCAAGAAATAGTCGCCAAATAATAGATGTGAATCAAAACGATTATATCATTACAAGTTCACAAGTGGAAAAGAAGTAAAGGTTTTTGATGGAGGAGAGATGTTAGAATTTGATGTCGATGAAACCACACCCAAAATATCATTGGCACAATCACATGCACCAGGTAACCTTGAAAGAAAGAAGAGTTGTTGCTCCAAAAGGAAGCTATAGGTCGAAAAGAAAACATGCATGCACCTATAACTAAATATGCTCCACCTCATCTAAGGAACATTTATAAGGTCTAGGATCCCAAGAATGAAAACCGCAAGGTTTCGCTCGTTGTGATAATAGGAGGAATGGAAACCATGACCTTGAAACTCAATGAAATCATAAAGAATTGCAAGTGGAAAAGAAGTAGAGGTTTTTGATGGAGCAGAGATGTTAGAATTTGATGTCGTTGAAACCACACCCAAATATCATTAGCATAATCACATGCACCAGGCAACCTCAAAAGAAAGAAGAGTTGTTCCAAAAGGAAGCTATAGGTTGAAAAGAAAACATGCATGCACCTATAACTAAATATGCTCCACCTCATCTAAGGAATGTTTATAAGATCTAGGATCCCAAGAATGAAAACCCCAAGGTTTCGCTCGCTGCGATAATAGGAGGATTGGAATCCATGATCTTGAAACTCAAAGAAATCATAAAAAATAGAAGTGTCATATTACTTAGATTCCCTTTGAAAGTACACAGTTTTGTAGATGTCAATATTGCCAAAAAACTAAACCTTTTTGTATAAGAAGTCAAAGGAATAGGAAGATGCTATAAAGCATTTGTATGAGAACAAAACTTGGAATTGCAGACATGATTTTATGCTCTACCACTTGGTGGGATGGATATGGTGTTAGGCATATAATGGTTGATATGGTTGGGTACTTGTCTCATGAATATCCAAGTATAATTCATGGAATTCAAGTGGCAAGAGAAGAATTATAAATTATATGAGTCAAGAACCTTAAAGCACAAGTTAGATTCATTGCAACTAATAAAAAAAGAAAGTTTCAAAGAAACCTTGTTTACATATCAAAGTCATCTCTAAGCAAACATCATACTAATGGTGACCAGTACACCGTATTAAGAGACTAAATAGAAGAACTTAGAAGCATTATAATTACATTACAAACAAACTTTGCAAACATTCAAACTCAAATCCAATTCTAAGATGATACTCTACAACGAAAGATGAAAGTACTAGGGAGGATGCATTAATAAGAGGGCATCACCAATGAATTATCGTCTTTCTCAAAGACAAATTTACACCTGATTTTCCAAAGAGAAAATAATATTGAAATCTGCAGGCACTGTCATATCCCAGAGAAAGTAGTATGGACCAAAAAATTGCTATCTCCAATGTGTTGACAGGAGTGAGGCAGTGTTGTAGTGTTTTCACATTGATTTCAGATGGAGGAATGCAGGCCTATGTCCATATCCATGGTCACCAACTGGAAGAAGCTTAGTGCTTCAGATTCCTAGTTGGTGAATGCTACAGGATATAGACACTTGATTGGATCGTTGATGTATCTGGTCAACACTCGACCAAATATTTGTTTTGCTGTGAACACTCTCAGTGAGTACATGGTAGAGCCAAGCAATGTTCATTGGATTGGGGAAAAACATGTTTTGAGGTACATTGCAGGGTCAGTGGATTATGGTCTGGACTATGTCAGAGGGGATGGAGTGAGTTTGGTTGGCTACATAGACTTAGACTGGGCAGGATGTGCTATTGACAGGAAGAGCACCTTAGGGTGTTGTTTTGGGATGGGGTCAGAACTTGTTTCCTAGTACAACCCGAAATAGAAGTCAGTTGCTTTGAGTTTAGTCGAGGCAGAGTATATGGCAGCCAGTCAGGCCAGTTGCGAGGCCATTTGGCTTGTAAGTTGCTGGTAGGATTATCTGGTCAGGAGTTGCCTTCGACTGTCATTCATTGCGATAATCAGAGTTGTATCAAACTCTTTGAGAATTCAACATTTCATGACAGGTCGAAGCATATAGAGATCAGATACCACTTCATCAGATATTGGATTCAGCGAGGTGTAGTATAGTTGCAGTATATTCCGACTGATGAGCAGGTTGCATATATTCTCACCAAGGCCCTGCCAAGGGGAAAACATGTCTACTTCAGAGACAAGATGGGCTTGGTGAGAAACACTTTCCTCGGTAAGAGGGAGTGTTCAGTTTCAGTGTACCTTGGGAAGTGGTCTCCTTGTTGTTTTGGGTCTCTAACCACAAGTGAGAAATACATTGGGACTATGTACCTTGTACTTTATGTCTAATTCAACTTTGACTTCCCTTAAGTCAAAAAGTTGAATTTTTGTCACTTAAGGCAAAAGTGACTAATTATTCACTAAGTGGGTGAATGAGGGGACATAAAGTGAACTTAGGGAACTTAACCCAAAGTGGGTTTGTGAGTGAGATTATTGTGGGATGATCTCAACCTTTGATTAGAGATGGCAAGGGAAGATCTTGGCCATCCAAATCCTAGGTTCAAGAGGGGCGCATAGGGCCTTTGGAGGCTCATTTACTCTTATGTTCACTTGGAGAGTTTGAGAGGGAGCATGAGGATGAGGTTGGAAGCTATGGTTGAGGGAAGCTTGGGCGCTTCTATTCATGGAGGAGCTATGGAAGCTTGGATCCCTATTTATTTGTGGTGATCACATTTACTTGGAGGAGGGTGCACTATAGGAGGAGGGCGCACACCTAGCAAGCACTAGCTAGACTTGAGAGATTGCTGATCTGTTGATCTCATTGGAGAGGTAGCACACAAGAACACATTGTGGTGCAAGGGTTTCTTCTTCGGAGCAACAGGGAGCTAGGGCGCATCACTTGAGCGAGTTTGGCAACAAGGGAAGAGGCGCACTAAGCTTGGGCGCATTTCTTGTTGGTTCTGTTGGCAAGACTCGAGAGGAGCTTGCATTGTATACATGTTCCATTATTTTAGTTACTTCTTGTACTCTATGCTTTAGACACCACTTATATATACTTTCATTTCAAACTGGTTTTCCCTGGGGGGGGTTTTATCCAGGGTCATGTTGACCAAAAACACTTGTGTTCATTTCATGCATGCTTAGAGTGTAGATCAGCTTGATAAGGTTGGAAAGATCTAGAGGAGTGTTAATTGTTTTGAGCTATATTGCATGTGCTAACCATTGGTTTGAAAATACTTGCAAGGGCACCTCAAAGAACACTTAACCAACAAAATTATGAGCAGAAAAGTTGCATAACTGTTTGCTGTCCAAAACAGCAACAAAGGACAATTTGGAGATTGAAACTTAGAGCTAAATTCTGGTCAAAGACAGACCAGATTTGGCAGCATCATAGTACTTCAGTTTTCTTCGATATGCTCCATAGTCTCATAATGGTGACTGTAACGAACATAATAATAATAAAAATTTAATTAGATAAATAACCAAGAGGGACGTACCTCTTCATCAAGAGGCAAGTACCTCTTCACTCGTGACTAGTCAATGCTATAAGTAAACCGCCACGAGGGTGAATGTAATATTATCTTTTATCAATTATCAATCAAATATCATATTCAGAAATATTCTGTTTTTCATTAAATAACAATTATATTGTTACAGTGGTATAAGAGCACAATTCTCGCCAATTGTGGGTTAAAACTCAGCAATATGTACACGAGCCGCTAAATATTGCTGCTGTTCGTACAACCGTTCTTGCTGTTCTGTACAGTTTTCCATACTTGCTGCAGAATTCCGCTGTCCCAAATCGCCATACACTACGCCTGTCCCAGCTGCTGTACATTTTGTTGTCACAGCTGTCGTACATTTCGCTGTCTCCACAGCCGTACTATTCCCCATGTTCTGTCTGTACATTCCGCTGCTGCCCCTGCCTCGTACGAACCATGTTTTGTCGGCTGTTGTTGACCGGTCTGTACGATCCGAGTTGACATTAAAATCCACTCGTGACCATACCAAAAATCGTGTCCCGTCATATCTCATTAAAATCACTTATCGATTTTATTAAAGTTACTTAATTAATTAAGTCACTTCATAAATTTTATAAAATAACCCTTTTATAAAGTCACACCCCTTTTTTTGACCAAATTAATTAAATAACATAACTTTAACTTATAAAGTAAAAGTTATATATATATAGTAAATTAAAATAAAGATGGAAGGAAGTAGAAAAAAGGAGGAGACAGAAAAAAATTAACTGTAAAAGCGAAATCAACAACATTAAATATCGTCTCGGTGAAGTCGAGAAGAGTTAGGAGGAATTTGGCGAAGTACAAAAAGTACTATTGGGAAAAATCGATAAATTATTACAAAAAGAAGACACAATTGACACATTAATAAACACGTCGGAGGAACGATGGAATAGTTATTTACGAATGAGGGCTAATGACAAGGACGAGAGTACAAGGATGCTTAATGAATAGATCGCGAGAATTGATCAATTAACCGAACGAATGGACGCATTATGCGCAGAGCCCTTAGCCTATCAAAGACCACTACAAAGTCCGGGATCGCAAAATTTAGAGGATCAAGGACACCATGAAATATCAGAGATAGTTTTTTCAAGAAATATGCACAAATCTCAAGATAGAGATTACCGGAAGTTTAAAACGGAGTTACCGAAATATGGTGGCAAAGACCTAGAAATGGAGGAAATGAAAGTTTTTCTCCCCCATGAGGGTTTTCGAGGATAAATGATGTGTATCTTGTGATTGTGTTTCTCTCAGTGATCCTACCTATGCTATGGTTATCTAGTAAATTGAAAAGAAACCTAATAATAGCTCAAAACTTAACATGGTATTAGAGCTAAGCTGAAGAGAGCACCTTTCATTGGATAAGCAAAAACGTCATTGCCGTCGTACAAGAAAATTAGGGCTTTTTTGTTGGAGAGAAATTTTTGCCTAAAACCATCTAGAAAAGTGCACCCTACACTAGTGAATCTTTTGGCAGCTTGAGCGCACCTTTTTAGTGGACAGAGCCTATGGAAAGTCAAACCCTAGTTTTTGACTAGTACAAGAAAACCAGAAAACCAAAAGTACCAGAAAAACTAGAAAAACCAGGAAACCAGAACTAGTACCAGAAGTACCAGTCCAGATTTCCACAAGCTCAGTTTCAAGGGGTAAAATTTGGATTTTCAGAAATCTGACTGCACCAGCTTACTCACCTCAGCTCAACGCATCTAGCCCCTAGATCAGAATTTCAAAATTTGAAGTTTGAAAAATTAGGGTTTTCTTATAAAATCCTAAGTTACAGTTAAAGTATCAGTTGCAGTTACAGTTGCAGTTCCAGTTGCAGTGAAAGATTTTGTAAAGTGTTGGCCAACCTTAAAGTTGAAACACCTCTGAAGTTTTGAAGGTTTGTTACCTATCACCGTTGCTACCGGATGGTACCACCACCCGTCGATACTATCAGAGGTATGTACTTACATATGTTTCAACTATATTATTCTAAGGGGTACTTGCAGGAGAAAGGATCTCCTATCATAGATCCAGAAGGATCTCAGATCCAACATACTCAGAAGACTAATGCACCCCAGGTTTGATTATCTTGATATGCATCTATTTGTTATGACATTATTGTGACCTTATGAACATCTAGGTGGTATGTTGAAATCATGCTAACCATTGGTCAAAATTATCAAGGCGGATTAAAGTTGAGTTTATAGAGCTTATTCTCTAATTTAGATTTCTGTCAAGTTAACATATTGTCTTAGTACAAAAGACAGGTTGAAGAAAGCACTTGTCATTTTGAGTGAAGGAGACTTGAAAGAAAAGCAACACACTCATTCTTGAGGACAAGACTCCAGGTTCCAGGTTTGATTAATTAAGTTGATAACATTCAAAGTTGCACATGACAAGTTGATAACTACCCCATTACAAGTAAACACTATAATTGAGGAAGCAACCTTTGAAAAGTATTATACTTGGTAGCATGCGAGCATATTGAGATAAATGCTTAATGTAATCATTTACCAGATACAACTAACATCTCCTCCAAGAGAAACTTCTTGTGTTGGTTCCAAGTTACCATGGAGGAATGTTTGATCACAACACTAGAAGAGTGTTGATCTCATTTCGTATTGTATTTCTTACTTTTGATCTTTGTTTCAGGCAGGTCACAAGTGATAGCTCTAAAGGAGCTACTGTGACTATTATTTGTGCTATTGTTTTATTACTATTATCAAAAGAGTATTATTCTTGCCTGTTGGTCACAGGTGACAACCCTGAGGAAGCTATAGTGAAGGTTACAGAAGGCAACAGATTAGATGAGACATGAAGCAGACTACCCAAGTCGTGTACATGACGGTATACATCCATGTATCAAAGAAGATGAAGAAGAAGCTATTTTTGAGATCAAGTGTATCTCATATGGAGATTAATTGTAAGGAGCAGAAGGCTCCAAAGATGACCAAACATTAGAACAAGAACTCACAGAAGACTTGGTCAAAGGATAATGAAGCCACCTTGACGGGAAGCAGAACTTGTTTGAAGTCTGACTTAGCCTTTCATATTTAGACTCATTTGAAGTCTGACTCAGAAGAAGCTCGCTACAAAGTTTGATGAAAGACCTAATGCATTATCTCTAAGGTCTTGAAGTTTGATAGAGCCAAGAAAAGATCTTCCTTAACCAAGGGAAGTATGCAGTTGAAATAATGAAGAGGTTTGACATCTTGAAATGTAAATCCATGTACACACCCATGGAAACGAAGTTGAAGCTTCTGGTAGATACCTCTTCAGAATTGGTTGATGCTACTTTGTACAGACAAATTATTGGTTCGTTGATGTATCTGACGAATACTAGACCGACTATATGTTTTGCTGTGAACACCTTTGAGTCAGTATCTGGTAGAGCCCAGATGTGTTCACCTTGTAGCTGCAAAACATGTAATGAGATACCTTAAGAGTACGTTGGATTTCGGTCTCTATTATACTAGAGATCATGACTTCAGATTGTATGGATATATTGATTCAGATTGAGGTGGAAGTGTTTATGATAGAAAGAGCACTTCAGGATGTTGTTTCAGTCTGGGGTCAACCATGACTTCATGGCAGAGTAGGGAGAAATCCAGCATTGCTCCCAACACGAAGGAAGCATAATACATTGCTGCATGTTCCGCCAGTTGTGAAGCCATATGGATTCGAATGTTGTTGACATATCTATTTGATCTGGAGATGGAAGCCATCGTGATCCTATGTGATAACCAAAGATGTATAAAGATTCAGATTGAGCTGGGAGTGTTTCTGATAGAAAGAGCACTTCGTGATGTTGTTTCAGTCTGGGGTCAGCCATGACTTCATGGCAGAGTAGGGAGCAATCCAACATTGCTCCCAACACGACAAAAGCAAAATACATTGCTGCATGTTCCACCAGTTGTGGAGCCATATGGCTTCGGATGTTGTTGACAGATCTATTTGATCTGGAGATGGAAGCCATCGTGATCCTATGTGATAACCAAAGATGTATAAAGATCATGTGTTCCATGATGAGTCGAAGCACAGAGATCCAATATCATTTCTTTCATGATATGATGCATAGGGGAGCTTTAAAGCTCCAATATGTTGGTAGAGATGAGCAGGTTGCAGACCAAGCCTTTGTCTCGTGTAAAGTTTAAATACTTTCGAGACAAGTTTGGTATAGTCTGAAAGGATCTCCCTTGAAAGGGGGAATAGTGTTGATGATACTATGGTATCCTTACCAATAGCGGGTAGCTCAGTTAGGATCTTATATCCTAGGGGATTGATCATCCCTGTACCACAAAATGTTGTTGCACCTGCCTCATTCTATTGCACATGATGTTGATGTGATGCCAACTTCGTGCTAATGTTGATGTGATGCTAGACTTGTGCTGAAGATTTTCAGCTTCATGCTGATGTTGATGAAATGCCAGCCTCGTGTTGAAGATTTCCAGCTTTGCACTGATGTTGGTGAGATGCCAGCCTCGTGCTGAAGATTTCCAGTTTCGTGGTGATGTTGATGTGATGCCAGCTTCGTGCTGATGTTGATGTGATGCCAGCCTTGTGCTGAAGATTTCCAGCTTTGTGCTGATGTTGATGAGATGCTAGCCTCATGCAAAAGATTTCCATCTTCGTGCTGATGTTGATGTGATGTCAGCTTCATGCTGAAGATTTCCAGCTTAGTGCTGATGTTGATGATGCTCCAGCCTTCGTGTTGTGATGTTGTTGTTGTTGATGTTGTATCAGCCTCGTGCTGTTATTGATGATGATGATGTATTAGTGTTATACTAATCCATGTTGATGCAGATGGTGATGATGCCATTCCAACTCCTTGCTATGGATGATGATATTGATGATGAGAAAAACTTTCGATGATTTATAGACATGCCAACCAGTGTTCTAGATACTGTTGATGTTGATGCCCTCTCTCTCTCTTGATGATGTTGTAGAATACCCTTCTTGTTAAGGGTTGAAATATTGTAACTACAAAGAGTATTCTATTTATTATTGAGTTATTATTAATTAGATCAATCCCCTTTTGTGGATTGATCATGTCAGGCATTGTAAATGACCAAATCCCCTTTTGTGGATTGGTCAAACCCTAACTATATTATGCTAATTAAGAAGTTGGCCCCCGGGCCTAATTAAAGTGGTTTTAACCACTAAGAAGAGAAGTCGGCCCTTCCCAGTGAAGAGACACCTTTCTAGCGCCTGTCGGCTAGTATAAATAAAGGAGGCCAACGCCTCATTTGTTCACTCACTCATTCACTCATCAAGTGCGCAAGTTTGGAGAGTTGCAGTTGGGAGAAGAAGGAAGAGAGAGGCGCATTGCTCAGTGTTGGATATTCTCTAGTGTTTTGGTTTATTGTCTTGGCATTGTCTTGGCTATCTATATTAAGGAAGTTTTTGTTGGGTTTTCTCCCCCATGAGGGTTTCCCTGGATAAATGTTGTGTATCTTGTGATTGTGTTTCTCTCAGGGATCCTACCTATGCTATGGTTATCTAGTAAATTTAAAAGAAACCTAATAATAGCTCAAAACTTAACAAACTCCACCCCAATCCCTCCAAAAAGGCCCAAGCATCGCGATGTTCATTTTAATTAAATGAGACTCTATGAAACATGACACGTTCATTTTGGGCTTTGTGTCGTGAATCCTGTGTGGGGACACAAAAACGTGAGGATTTGTGTCTGACACGAATCTCTCACGTGTCCCTGTCTATTGAGCTTTTTCTCAGTACGCAGTGCTCTCCCCTTTCTATGTTGCCTCTTAGCATGCCTTGAGGTTCTTCACGTTACACTTTTATAGAGTTAGAGAATGCAAACTATGTTTCAAAGAAGTTGAATTGTCTTTATAGGATAATAGAGATTTAGAGATTTTGTTGAGTTGGCATTAGCCAACTTGGATCTTAATGAACCAGTGATAAAGCCAGTCACTTTTGATGATGGTGATCCTCTTGAGGGGTCATCCTCCACACCAACAGATGCACAAACTGCATTGGATATAGAGGAGGAGGATGGAGGAGAGAGCAGTGGTGGTGATGCTGGTTTTGATGATTATGTCATGGAGGACTAGTACTACTGAGTCTAGATAGCTCTTCCATCTACGGTTCTAGTATCTACCCTATGGCTATTTTGTATTTTCCATTGGCATTCCTACCTATAGTATTAGTGACTCTGACTTGGTATTACTATCTAGTATCTATACATTCAACATTGTAATACATTTTGATTTTGATGAGTTAATGAGAATGTTGTAGCTTATGGTTTTAATTTCTTGTGTGTACAATGTTTGTCATTTGATCATCATTGACGTTACAATGTATAATGAATCATGATTTGTCATTTATGTTACATGTTTAAAGTTTTGTATCATGTAAATCTTTTAGTTTCTAACAAAATATAAATCTTTATGTTTAAATTTCATTTTTGTATGTGTAATTTTCAAATTTTTTTCATATATATAATTTTTTTAGATATATATATATATATAAACATGTCCTTTGTGTTCTGTTTTCAGGGTTAATTTCACGTGTCCGACACTCGTATTTCCGTGTCCTCCGTGTCACGTGTCGTGTGAGGTGACTTAGATGAGACTGCAGAGGAAGGCTCCTCAACTCAATAATTGAGGGTCGGTCATATGCAATCAACCCATATTCTTGAGCAAGAGAACACCAATCCTTCTAGTTGTGAGAGGAAGAATCTGACATGTTGCCCTAGAGAAAATGTCCTTTTCACTCAATATGTGAGGTTGAAAATGAGGCATCTCCACCACATAGGACCCTTGAACTCGTCGACTCCAAATGTGTCGACAAGCTAGATCCTATCATATCCTACTGCCCTTCCAATTCCAATGGGCCAAACCTAAAGTAGCTCTCCAAGCAAACCAAATGCTTTAGAAATGAAGGAATTAGACTTGAAACAAGTGAGGAGAAGATATAATATCACATAAATCAAAAGCTCTTCAGACTCGACCTAAATGTTGAGTAGTAAATTAGTAATCACCCTGTGCCTAAACAAAAATTCCCACATAGATGAGCCTTCTTGACATCTATCCACCCACTTGGTTGCAAGAATACCTACCACCCTAAGTTGTGGCATCAATCAACAAGAGACAACATGTGAAGCCTGGAGAATGTGTCCTTTTATAGTTAGCTTCCCAACAAAGGGAAGGTCTTTATGATGCCAAACATGCAACTTTCTTCGGAGCCTTTGAAGACACCAATCCCACATGGCTACTAGGGAAAAACCAACCCCAAAAGGAATGCCCAATTACCACAGAATGACCCTAGGATGAATGTGAGTCCAAGTTGTAGGAATCCAATTCGACGATTCACTTAGCCCAACCAACCAAAAGTTTATCTTGTGAACACTGACCTTAGAACCTGAAGCAAAGTAGAAAGTGTCCAAGCAAGATCAACACTAACAAAGCGGAGAGAATCATTAATAAAATGTATATTAACCATCTCTAAACCATTCGGAAGGAGAATACTTCGAGTTTTCCCTACAATATAAGCAAACTCCAACAAGTATCCTAGAGCATCAACTATCAATACATGCAAATAAGGAGCTAGAGGGTACCGCTGACGGATGCATTGATGTGGAAAAACCCATGGGGACAGCTTTATTGACTGAAGTCTGAGACAAAGGCTGGAGCATTGGTGAAGAGGGTAGCCACCATCACACAACTTTGGCCAAAGCCTAGACAAGTCAACATATTTGTAATGAAAGACTAGTCCACATGATCATAAGCTTTGTCAAAGCCAATTTTTAGAACAAGGGACTACTGGCCAGTTTCTCTAGCCCACTCCATGGCCTCCCATGTTGAAACCATGGTGTCAAGGATAAATCTCCCTTGAACAAAACCTGTTTCCTCTTGGTGCACCACATACCGTGCAACCAATCAAATCCTTAAGGGTAATGCCTTAAGCATGATTTCCCTAGGGTGTGTAAGCTTAGTTCAATGGAGTAAGGTGTATTGAGAGTGAGCTATGTCTGTTGAGGGGAAGGACCTCATTTGAGGGTTTGCTGTGGTCTTGTATTTATTATTTTTTTCTTGGGGGGCTCATCAGTCATAGAATTAGGGAGACTAGCATTGAATCTAGTTACTTTCTTATATGCTATTACTAAAAAGCATATATTGTGAAGGAATGATCTCTTTCCTAAAAAAGAAGGTTGAAAATCACCTCTCGAGAGATTATTATTTTCTTAAGTGTGTGCATTAATTATTGCGGATGAGTGAAGTTTTGTCGTAGTCTATAAAACAATCTACCTTCGAGTAATCTTTTGGTAAATCATTGTAAGGTTTGGAACATCATTCCTTGTATGGTTTGACGAACGGGGCTTTCTCTCTCCTCTCCTGTCCCTGTCTTGCTTTATACAATGCTTAATGAGTTGAGTCGTTTTATAAGCAATTGTGAACAAGGTAATAGGTCGCCAACCCCCAATAGGGTCCATGGAAGTATTCTTTAGAATCAACTTGATCAGACCTTGATTAAGAAACTTTGAGAGTTTACTTGAAGTGAAGACTTTAGAAGCCAAGCATAAAAGTTATCATCAATGGTGTACCACATGGCTTGTAGAACTCACAAGAAAGGCCATCCATACCCGACTTGCCATTATGTGTGGAAGTCAAAGCAACATAAAGTTCCTCCCTCAAAAAATATTTATCCAACCTTTCCCGATCACCACTAGAGACTTTTCGATGGACAACCCTACAACAACCATCCCTAGAATCAACCACCCCATTTGTCAGAGAATAAGGAGCAAAATAGTTTGAAAATGAGAATTAAACATACCTTTGATCTCAAAAGGGTCCTTTGCAAGAGAATCATTTGCCCGACGAATGCTAAGCACCCAGTCAACAACCAACTTCCTTTTGAGGAAGTCAAAATAGAATTTGGACACTTCATTCCCCTTCTGAATCCAATGAGGACGGGAAGAAATACTAGTGCCGTTTGTTAGATTTTTAGCTCGGTAAGGATGTAAAGACGAGGAAGATTATTGTGGACGGAGTTAAAGACCACATTATCCCACATCTATCTGGCAAGAAGACATCCAAGGAAATGTGGGATGCCTTGGTAAAGTTGTACTAGTTTGATAACTAGAGTAGGAAGATGCGGCTCAGAGAGAAGTTGAGAAGCACGAAGATAGCCAAGGGAGAGTTAGCGATCACTTAGCTCACAAAGTTGACTCAGATCAGAGATGAACTGGCAGCTGTGGGAGAGGCAGTGGAGGAGACTGAGTTGGTGAGGACAACCTTGAATGGCTTCACCAAGCAGTGGGAAGTATTTGTCCGTAAAGTGGTGGCTCAAGAGAAACTCTCTCATTGGGAGAGATTATGGGATGACTTCACCCAGGAGGAGTTGAGACTTGATGCCACTCAGGCTAGCTAGCCAAAGAGTGAAGAGGAGGAGAATGTGGCTCTTCATGCGAAGAAGGGCAGTGGAGCGGGAGGCTCCAGGGACATGAGCAAAGTGAGATGCTTTGCATATCACAAGACTTGCCACTATGCCAGCCAGTGTCACAAGAAGAAGAAGAAGGAGGCAGAGGTAGCAACCATAACATTATTGAGATGGATGCGTTTGCAGAGAAATTCGAAGACAAATTTTCTTCGGTTTCCTCTCTTTCTAGTAGCAATAGATTGGCTCAGTTGGAGGACAATGGGGCTTGGTTTGTGGACAGTGGATCATCTCGCCATATGATGGGAATGAGGTCGGTGTTCCTTAGTGTTTCAGAGACGAGCTCAGACTCACATGTTGGTAGTGGGGCCGACACCATGCATGCAGTAAAGGGGGTTGGATGCATCGGATTCCAGCTAGAGTCAGGTGGTTCTCTGGAGGTGGATGAGGTGATGTATGTACCAAAGTTGAGGGTCAATTTGTTCTCTGTGTTAGCTCTGGAGGATAAAGGGTATGCAATGATGTGAGGATTGACAGGTACTCATACGGGCTGAGGGAGCATCCTTGGATGCAACAGTGAGGCTTGGCATCTGGAAAGGCATGATGTACAAGGTGCTGGGACAGCCTGTAGTTGGGTCCAAGGGGATCTTGGATCAACAATCAGTGTCAGTAGCTGAGTCTAGTGGACGAGAGGCTTCATCCAAGACAGTCAGCTGGTATAACTTGACATTGATGGAGGAGCAGAGCAGGACGTCAGATCAGAGTGCAACAGAGGTAGCATGGATGTCTTCCAGTTTAGAGGGAGCAACTACAACAACAACAGATTTGATGGGATTAGAGATTGATCCAGGTGGACACACCTCCCTTGCTAAGAGGGAGTGTTAGATTTTTAGCTCAGTAGGTGTCTCAGGCTTCAGCTGTGCCTATGTGTCCTATGCTAGCTGATGGACACTCTAATGACCTGAATTAGCCTTATTATCTTAGCCTAAGTCCAACTTAGGCAAATCAACTAAATTTAGTCTTGAGTGGATTGTGGGGCCTAGGAAAAGAGGGGCGCATTGTTTGAGTGTTTTGTGGGTCCCTAGCTAGTTGGGCGCACCTCATGAGTTTTTGAGTGGGTTGTGGGTCCAACCAAGGGGCTGTGCCTCCTTGGAGCCTTGGAGGCTGAACTAGCACACAAACCAAGTCAAGAAAGGTGGTTGAAGATGAGATAAAGGTAGGGGCTGAGAGTGGAGATGGACACACCTCATTTGTGAGATGTAAGTGAGATGAAGGAGGGCGCATAGGGCTGAGGAAGAGGGCAACTGGCTGGGTGGTTTGAGCAGCCTGTTGAGGGGTAATTTCAGGGCATTTTGGGCAGCTTGCAGAGGCTGTATTTTTTGCAGTTGAAGAGGCCACACCTGCTGGAGCATACTGGGCCATAACAGGCCGTATTTTTCAGCAAGCTAGAGGGCCGATTTGAGCAGGCCCTACAACAGTCTAGGAAGGCTGAAATTCTCAGGTCATTCAACAACAACAGAGGGTGATTTCTAGCAGGATGTACAATAGAGATTGCCAGGCCGTTCAACAACATTAGAGGCAACCTTTTGCTAGGCCGTACAACTAGGTGTGGCTGGGCCATACAATTGATAAAAGACGACATATCTTCTATAAGAAATTTCTGTGTAAATTTTGTTGCTGTAATATTCCTCTGAAGTCTATAATAGAAGCCCTCCTTCGCTAGTTTTCCCCACACTGGGGTTTCCAGGGTATTTTTGGTGTCTTTGTATTTTTGTGCTTGGTTTACTGTACTTTTCTGCTGTGCTATTTTGGTTTATAACTCAACTGTAGGTGGTTATACATACTTTACAGATCTATATCAACAAATATAATTTGTGTTTAAGCAAATTATTGGCAGTTACTTCATGTGCCGAGTTATAGGAGTTCAACACCCTTGGCAATATAGTTTGTCAATGAGTATATATACTGTTACAAAGGTTATTGTAAATCATCATTCAATCATTATTTAATATATATTTATAAATCATAGACCCATCTATCTTAATTTTGTAATAACACCATTGTACTTATTACAACTGTGGCATGGATATACCAATTTCCTCTTTTGACAGAGCAGGTGAGGAGGGCTTGTCACTTGCAAACAAAGGGGAGCTAGCGTGGGAGGTGGATGCAAAGGAGCTTCATAAGTGAATTTTGTTGAGAGTCCTCTTATGAGAGTTGAGGTTTCTGAATGAAAAATGGCTTGCTAGGACGATGGCCAAGCACCTTGAATCATTGTTGCATAGAGCGGGAGCAGAGTAGGAGTGCTTTAGGGAGCGAGAGCGTCATTTTCCAAAAATCATTGAGAGTGGAGCGTCTTGCAAGCGTATGTTATATATATATATATATATATATATAGACATTGTGCGTTTATATTTAAAAAAGCGTGCAGAAAGACAAATTAGCTGTAGAATATATGAAAACATGAATATTTGTACATTAATATACATAAAAATGGCATCCATAGTACATCAATGATTAATCATTCGAGCATCAACAATCTAGATTCTAACAATTACAAACTTACAAACCAACGTACAAATTTTTAAGTCATATACTAGAAAGTAGACCATTAACATATGGAATGAAATCAATTATCCAACAACTGTCAACAATATCACGAGTCATGACCAAATAGTTATGTTTACAAAATGGGCCATCTGCACTGAAGTATGAAGACCCAAAGGTCCAAAACAATAAAGTTTAAATTGAGCTAGTTGCAAAATACTATGAATCTATCATCTTTAGACTATGACATATAAAGTAATGAAAAAGGAGAAACATTAAACAACTATCCCATCCTCCTTCCAGCACCATGATTACTGCGTGGGCCTCCATGTGGTGGTAGTGGAGGATCCTGAGAAGGACGAAACTGTGCAGAAGTAGATGTAGACGACCGCGACAGATCTGAAGATGAAGCCCCTAGTGCTGTAGTTGGAGTCTTGGACATGGGGACCATGGCAGTGGGGGGTTTTATTCAAGGTCATGTTGACCAAAAATACCTGTGTCAATTTTATGCATGTTTAGAAGTGTAGATCAGCATTTTAAAGTTCAAGATCTAGAGGTAGTGTTATGTGTTTAAGTTATATTGCATGTACTAACATTGAGATAAGAAAACACTTGCAAGGGCACCTTAAAAGAGCACCTAACCTGTAAAACATTGAGCAGAAAGTGAGATGACTGTTTGCTGTCCGAAAACAACAGAAGAAGACAACCATACAGTTGAAACTTAGAGCCATACTAAGGTCAAAGACAAACCTTAGATGGAAGCCTCATAGGACCTCAGATATTTCTATAGTTACTAGATATGATTACTTTCCCAACAACAAATGAGTTACTCCCCTACTTAGTCTAGGTGTGGCTACTTTGCTAAATAACAAAGATATTAACACATTATACAAGTTATACAAGCCTTACGATATTGCATGGATTGGTTAGGCCAAATCACTTTGCAAGGTGTAGGCAAAAGTGAAATAAAACAAGTAAATTTCCTTGGAAAAGCAAAATAATGACACCTAGCCTCACAACCTTGCCTTAAGGACAAGTGGGGCAAACAAGAATGAAAGTAGATACTAAGCAACCTCAACAAAGGCACAAGGTGGAGGACAAGCCTACTGATTTTGTGCTGAAGTGGGTGTGAAAAATGAAAGCTTAATTTGAGACAATAAGCAAGTAAACCTAGCCACACAACCTTGCCGTAAGGACAAGTGGGACAAATAATAGATGCATAAAAAATAACACTAATCCTAGCCTTATGATTTTGCATGGATTGGGAAGGCCAAATCACTATGCAAGTTGTAGGCACATTTAAAAATTAAATACAAAACAAAAAATTTGAAACTTAGAGAAGAATGCAAGCCCAAGAGACTCTCTTGGGCTGCTTACAATGCTTGATAGATGAGAGAAGAAGAGGGTTTTGAAACCCCTACTTGGGAGGCTCTTTTGGAGTGTTTTGAGGCCCAAAATGGGCAGCACCTCCCCTTGTTCTGGCGAGAACCTGCAAAAAACTGCAAACTAATGCTTGTTAGAAATGCTGTAATAATGCTCAAAACAACTCAGAAATTTCTGTTAGTGTAAAACAAAAAATTTATATGTAAAAATCAGCAAGAAAATATGTAAATTTAACCCTGTTATAGAACATAAATTTCCCCAAAAGAGAAAGGGAAATGACAGAAAATGAAATATAAAATATTAGAGGTTTATGTTGGTTGAAGAGACAAATTTTCAGATCTGAAATTTGTCTTTCCAAACCCTTGGTGACCTGCCAAAATGTGAGATCTTGCTACATAAAATGAAAGGAGGTGAGTAGATTCAAATGAGATAACAAAATACTTTGTAATATCATAAAAAATCAGCTCATTAAATCTACAACAATACTACCATAAATTTATCCAAGCAAAATACTTTGCTTGGATCTCCTAAACTAAATCCTTAAGCAAGAAATACACAAAGAAACAAAACAAAGATATCACGTCACTGAAGCATAAACATGGCACCAAGAAGACTCTCAATGCACACCATGGATCCTCCAAAGCTTTTCTATTATTGAGAAAAATGTTGCTGCAAATACTTGTAGCAAGATTTACAAGAGAGAAAGAGCAAAATGAGAGAGGAATGGGAGAGATTTGGGAAGCATAAAATTGCTCTGAGAATCGATGTCAAATGAGGAAGGGGTAGGCTTTGTTTTATGCTTGGGAGAGGAGAGAGAACCCTCTTGGATGAGCTCCAAGTTTCACTC
>ML812763.1:100833-125809 GCA_009831015.1 Picea engelmannii
TGGCTTAATTTTTGAGTTTGGCTAAATCAACCACCAAGGGGGGCACACTTTTCTTAGGGAGATGTCAACTTGAGGGTGTGGCTAAGCAATGGGGGGTTGGTTAGGTTAAAAAATCACTTTTCTAACTTAGGAAAAGGTTTATGAAACCTTTCCCACTCACTCTCATGACTTTTTCTCTTTTTACAAATTTTGACATTTTTACTTAGCCAAATTAAAGTAATTAATTGTTGACTCTAGACTGACTTGGACTCCTCATGGACAATGACCTAGCAAAACTTGTCCAATTGAGATGAAACTTGGTCCAAGGGTGTAGGGAGTCTCTTGCCCTTTCTTTTGAGTACCCATACCCCTATCAAAATCCTCTAGGATGAAATTTTTACATTTTTACATCAAATTTAATTAAAATTACCATTAAATGGGTAATTTTAATAAATTTTAAAAAACTATTAAAACTTGACGGAATTTCACAAGACTCTGAAGATGTCTAGCATGGTCATTTACAATATTCCTAGACCTTAGTCACCCATTGGGCTCGATCATTAGAATGCCTTTCACCACTTTGGGGGATTATTGTGAGTGAAAAACTCAAGGGTAATTAAAAATTACCTGAGGATAAAAAACACTCGATGAAAAGGCTTCCCTAATGATAAAGTCCTAGGTAACTAACTAAAATATGACTCATGCTGGCTCATTACATTATTATCCCACGCAGGGGAGTGGACATTCCAATTACAAAAAGACGTGCCGGGGGCAAAATTGCCTTGTAGAACCAAAAGTCTTCAAAAAAAGTTGTACCCCAAGGTACACAGCTTCATGGTACATGGAGTTGACCCCTAGTCGAAATAGGTGGTCAACAACACCCAAAGCTTGTTTCACCTTCAATAGGTGCCTAAAGGTGAGGTAATAGCTAGCAAATCTAGTGTTTGCAATCTTATGTAGCTGCAACCTAGAGTGAGTGTTGTAGAAGTAATTGACCCTTGTATGCCCAATGATAAATTTGATGATTTGCTTCCCTCTCTTGTACAACTGATTAATCCATCCACATTCTCTATGCTTGACAATATCATGCATCAAAAGGTTTAAGGTGTGCACCAAACACCCATACCAAAAGATTTGTGGATGAACTTGCTCAATGATTTTACCTTCTCCCTTACAGTTTGCTGCATTATCATTGATTAATTGAATCACATTAGAAGGACCAACATCATTAATTGTTTTCAGCAAGAGCTCTTAAATGTTTTGAGAAGATGCAATGATTGAAGAGGAGTCACACGCTGCAAGAAACATTGCACCAGTAGCAGAAACACCAAGAACATTGATCAATTGTTGGTTTCTAACATTTGTCCAATCGTTTGATACAATGGATACCCCAAAGCCCCCCCAATCATCTGTAAACTGTGTTAGAGATGTTTGAATTTTTTCTCTTTTCCTGTCTAGTTACACCGTTCTAGCTTTCTCATAGTTGGGGCTCTTGTATCCTTTGGGGGCTTCGTTGATTCCCTTGACAAGATCATGCCAATAGGGGGAGTGAAGCACATTGAATGGGATACCACAAACATAGAGAAACCGGACCACTTTTGCATCCACCTCATCCGTACCTCCAATATCAAGGAAATCTGCTATTCTTCTAGATCCAGAGTTTCCAGAATCATGAGGAGATGGAGATATGTTGACACCAAATCTAGATGAGGCATTGGATTGAAGCTTTTGTTTTTTACCATGCTTTCTTTGTGCAGCTTCCTTTATCTTTATGTATTTTTGTCTGTCTTCCTTGGATATCTTAGGGCAAACTGAAATCCCCATGGCCCCCTTATTGTCATCACTCTCCATTACACCACGAAGATGCCTCCTCACACGTGTATATGAACCGGTATAAGGTTTTCCTTGATGAAAATCATGATGACATACAAATTTAGTGGTTCCACCACCTCAACCCCCCTCAAGTTTTGTCACAAATCTCCACAAGGGTGTCAATGAAGCTTTGCCACCTTCATTTCCCTCTTCATTCTCTTCAAACCCTTCACCATCTTCATATTGTGGGTCATCATGAGAATGACCACTATCCTCTTCTTCCCTTTTATGCCTAGTCCTCACCAAGACCATGTGAACCAAAAAATGAATGATAAACCAAAAAAAGACCATTTTCCTCAAGTTTTAGATGAACAACCTGCAAATGAGGGAGAAGGAATGGGAAAGAGTAGGAGAGGAGGAAAAAACCATAAACAAAGTTAACCCAAGGAAATGAGGGAGTTGGGGTTTGGGCTTACCTCTTTAGCTCTTGAAACTTGAGATAGATGGTTGCCTTTGTTCTCTCCTCCAAGCTCTTCTTTGCTTAGTCTTCCAAGCTCTCCTTTGTTCTCTCCTCCAAGCTCTCACAAATATGCACTCTCCTTCAAGCTCTCTTTTGCTCTCTCCTCCAAGCTCAAGCAAACATAGATGAAAGAATGAGAAAAATAGAGGGGAAGAGCTCTTTTGTTCTCCTTCCCACTTTCCCCTAAGCCCTAAGCCTACCCTAGGTCCCACCTACACTAAAAAATTAGAAAGAAAAATGATATTTTAATTTTTTATCTTTTCCATGGGAGCGTGGGGGGAGCACCCTAGGAGCGTGCTCCCAAGCTCCGAGAGTGTGCTTCGGAGTGTGGCACTCTCGAATTGGTAGGGAGCGTCTGAGAACACTCCAAAGCGTCCTCCCTGGATGCTCCCACTTGGGGCACGTTCAGGAGCTTGGGAGCTTGAGGGGGCTCTCCTTGCAACCCTGCCTTGAATGGAGGCCATAATCCGATGTGGTGGTCTTGGTAAAGGCAATTGATTGCCAGTGTCTTGATGAGAGTGCTCAAATGCCCTTTGCAATTAACTTCGATAAGATCATAATGAATTTTCGTCATCATGGAATGTTGCCACTTGTCCTTCATCTAACACACACCTTTATTGGCTAAATTATCTTCCTTAGCATCATAAGTGTGGGCCACTTGAGAGAATGAAGTAATCAAAATGTAATGTCACGGCCTTACATCTCTTAACAATTTGGGAGACAATAATATTTTTAGGCATATCTTCATTGTTCAAGATATTTGTTGCTAGTTGCGAGTTACCAATGCATTTTGATCTTTTGATTTTCAAATCAGTTGCTAGAGTCATCCCTTTGAGCAGGCATGATTCCTCTGCTAAGTTATTCATGGCTTACCCCAATCCCCAATGAAACTCTACTACCTGTTTCCTCCTCAGGTTGTTGATGCACCACCCTGCCCCTGCTTTACCTAGAATACTTTTGGCTCCCTCAGTACGACCTTAAAAATAACTATTAGATATGTTAAGTATTATATGTTGTAAATTTTTTAATAGAAGTCCATACTAATACGTGCACACAATATGTATGTATAATGTATAATGTAAGTACACATTGTGCACACACATACATGTAAGGATGAATTTGTTTGTCCATCAACTCATCTGTTTAGTCCGATCTTCGAGTCTTGCGGGTTCACCTTTTCAGCCTGAAAGGAACAATCCATGCAAACTTGAATGGCATAAGCTCCGAGTTTACAGGACTTCTGTTATGTGGACACACAATGCCTAAAGGGCCGATAAGGCATGAGACCTACGTGCTTGCATTTCATGGGTCTTAGAGGTTGATATAAGTGCATATATTATGTGCGTGTTTGCATGTTTGTGTACACACATACATACATGTTAGTGTGGATATAAGACTTTAACCACGCTGATTTCCCTCGTTTGCTTTATTGTCTATCAATTTATTTGTGTGCATGTTATACCAGATTCGACTCAATGATGCTGAAAAGTAAGAGTTGACTTGGACTCTAGAAAAACTCCAGAGTTAACCTGAGAAATGAAAAAGAACACCAAGTTGAAAGAAAAAGATATTTCTCATCATTATTAAAGTTTACAATGTCAATATAATGTAAATTTTCAGCAATAACACATTTCAAAGTACATAAATGATAGTGCATATGACAAAGCACCAAAGTCACAGGGTTCGCCATTTCTAATGCATGAGATTTGAAATTCGGCTTTTTTGTAGACCCTGGATGAAATTCCAATGGGTTCGCCATTTTTCAGATGAAGTTCATCCTGTCTCCACATGCTCTTGTTCATCCTTGCCGTTTTCAGATGAAATTCCCTCCTGACATGTGTATTTTTCCCTGGTAATGTCAGCTTTGGCATTCTTTCCCTCCTGACCTTGTCTTTCCCCCTCCTGATTTGTGATACATCTGTCCGGGCTTCTGATGCGATGGCGACAGTGGTGCTAGACTTCAACAAACAATTTACCAATGCAGATGGGCTTGAAACTTTTAAAAACTATACTGAAATATTTCTTTCTCAATTTTGGCGGCATGATTCCTGTTCAATTCTGGCAGTATCAAACCCATATTGAAAAATATTTATTAATCCCGGCATTTCTGCATACTCAACAGTGAACACTTTAGTCCACATGTTTTTGACTGCTTTGTGAGAATTGATCAACAGGGTAAGGAATATTAAGGCAACACCTTTGACGATACATCATTTAAGCATTTAATATTTGTAGAGTTATTTGCGGAGTATATGTTACCCCTGGAGTTATGCCCTTCGACATACACGGCAACTTTATTCACTCGCAAACAAACACCAATGACCACTGTACTTGCAAACTGTAGTTTATATGTTTTTGTTGAAATCATATTTAATATGTTCTTATATAAATCATATTTAATGATAAAATATGTGACACTTCCTTTAGTGATAATGGGAATGGCATGGTATATATGTTTAATGATAATTATGGAATGGCATTGTAATGTTTAACGAGGCCCAAGGCATGGTATTTTCACCTTAACGAATATTTTTTATATATATTTCGAAAATTTAAAAATATGTATATGGATGAACTCAAAGGTGAATCTTATCCGAATCTCATCAGGAAATTCAAATTCGAACTGAATTTCATCTTTGCTGAACTCGAACCTGAACCTGAACCATGTGACTTAGCAAAACACCATTGATTCTGGGTATTTGACAGGTCCACTGTTTGCCTGCTGTGAAATCGATGTAGAAAAAAAGCAAAATGAGTGCTATTTTCCTGTCTTTTATAGACAGATAACAGAGTCTGACTTGCTAGACTTGCGAGTCAAACTTGCCAAGTCAATCTGATTCATGTTTGACTTGAGAGTCCAAACCATACTCAGTCAAAATATTGAGTATTACTTGGCCAAGTCAAATTCGGAATGGAGTTGATTTGACTTGGTTTCTTCAAAGAGGTTGACTTGGACTTGAAGAGTCTGGTAACATTGACACAGACACATGCACACATATATCAAGAGCCTTATGCGAGTCTCTTGATGATTGTTAATTGCAATATGAGCCATGATATGATGTGGAGGGTGTTAGAATTAATGTAGACTTATTACTTGAAGCATTCTTTTTTACAAAAGAAGCCACTTCAGTGTGCAATCAACATTTGTACTAGCTTGTATCAGAATCATAGGTACCGGGCATGTGCCAAGTCATTAATGTAGACTTATTACTTGAAGCATTCTTTTTTACAAAAGAAGCCACTTCAGTGTGCAATCAACATTTGTACTAGCTTGTGTCAGAATCATAGGTACCAGGCATGTGCCAAGTCATTAATTCCTATGATCAGACACCCATCCTCCTCCATTCGTTGAATTGCACAGTCTGGCTACCTCATTTACCATTGTTTAGTCTTTTATTTACTGCTTTCTTCACGACGTTCTTGATTTAAGAGATGTAATTGGGTTTAGGAAACTTGAAATGTTTTAATTACTGCTGACTTACCATATTAACCTCATGCACAGCTATAGCGAGCTTCTGTTGAAGTGAGTGTTAGCTGACGTTCATATGCTTATAAAAGTCACAAGCACCTGCAATCATTATGTTTGAAAATGTTCGTTTTCTTTGTGCATACAATGGTTACCGAGTCTCATATACATACCTATGCTAATACCAATTTTGATAGATATCCACTTATATTCTAATTCTAAGATATTGTGTTCACAGGTAGTTGAGAGAGTATTGGGGTGGATAATGAAGCTTTTTCCAGGAGGCTCTTCAAAGCGTCGTACCAGCAAACTTTTATGATATATTGTTGTGGAAAATTGCATTTCGACTCTTGAGCATTTAGCGAGCTTCATTCTTTATCCTAACCATTTTGGTGCTCTCAACAGAGTGGCTTTCACGGCAGGTCCTCATGTATCATAAGGTCTTAGTTAGGTCGATTCTTTGGAGCAGGACCCGTCTATGGGTTTCAGCTCTATGGTGCTGTATGTGTTTTTGCAGATTCCCAGGTTTCACATGTTTCCATCCCTAATAGGCATATAAAAGTCTCTGTAAATCCCAAGGAAAAGTCATTAATTTCTATTGAATGTTGACCATAAGGAAATAAAGGTCAAAGAGTGCCAATTTTCTAGCTAGGAGTTCATGTTGTGATTTGTTTACAATTCAATTTCCTGCAAAGGTGACTTGTCACGGCTAGAAGCATATATAGCAACCAAAACCATATATAGAGAGCATCGTAATCGGTTGTGTAAGCAGATACGATTTATAGATCTGCAAGCATTATATAATGTGCGCGTCCATTATGAAGGGTTATCCTCCCCTTAAGAATAATGAAATGAAGTTTTCTCTTTAAAAAGATGGGCATACCTGGAATCCAATTCGGCCCATTTTCTGCCAAAATTCTAATGAATTTTTGGTACATAAGTACATCTGTTCAATCAGATAAGTTAGCAAATTTAATAGAAAGCAATTCTAAACTAGTGGCTTATTGTTCATCATATGTTGGTGTAATCACAATTTTAATTTATATAATTTATCAATTTTGAGTTTTTTTATTCAAATAACTTGAGTATATAGTGAAGTGTTGTTGGGATGCTATATCTATTTTATTCAACCCAAATCACATTGATATGAAGGATGCCAGAGATGTAACTTCATGATCAAATAAAATTTTAGAAGTGAAGAGTGTAATATATAAAAATATGGTTAGTATCATTTAGTTTTGAATAAGAAAATTCTATAATGTATTAATATATATTATTTGCAATTCTTTCAACAGCCTGGGATGAATTTATTTATGCACACAATGTTGCAAATTTTAAAAATAGGGTGAGCAATAAGCACCCGGTTACATAGCATTTAAATGCTCTGAATACTGGGGTGTGCATTGCTGGAACCAAAGTAATGAAAAATAAGTTGCATATTTTGACATTTATTTAAAAATATTTGTTAGTTATTCAATATTATTGCAGCTCTGAATATCTCCCATGTGATCTCACTTTGATTACCTTGTACTCTTTATTTGTAATAACAAAAAAATTGTTCAGTGCTCAACATTCTAAAATTCCTTGAAAAGTGCCTTGGTTATTTTGTTTCTCTTTAAATGGTTAAATTTTCACGTGATCCTTTTAGAGCGACTTTAAATTGGCTACTAATGGGTTAAGGGTTAATTAATCTTAATAAAAAGTTTGGGTGAAGGGTTAATTAATCTTAATAAAAAGTTTGATGAATTAGCTATTCAAAAGACAAAGGGATGTTAAATATACAATGCAATTTCTTAATTAAGAAATTGATTTGTATGGATTAAGTTTAATAAAAAAATGAATTTTAATTTTAAGAAATTATAGTAAATTTAAATAATTTTATCGACAAAACATGGTGTTTTACTTTAATTTTTTTTTTTTTAAATTTACATTATTATGTTTTTTATAAAATATAATTTTTTCTCATAGTTTCATTTTAGTTGAATATCTAAAAGTGTGGCTTGTTCTTTAATTCTAAAGAACATATTTAAAATTATTATTTTTTCCAAATGGTCCTCAGAAAGCGGCCTCAATACATATGAAGTCTACATAGAAAATAGTTACCAATCTCAATCAATAAAAACGATAGAAAGTAAATCAAGAGAGAACCTGGACAGACCAGATCAGAGCGGCAAAACCCCCCCCCTCAAAATATGAGTCCAAAGGGACAACAAGAGAACCTGCAACCACTGAAAGGGAAGCCAGAAGCCACATGCCCTAAACGGACCTCAAAGCGTTGACCCCATTAGCCAAAAAACAACACTGCACGCCCGTAAAAGTAGGACCTCAAAGCTCTAGAGCAAGCCTTGCCAAAAAGAAACAGAAAACCCAATCATCCACTCCACACCACAGACCAGAGGGGGACACAGGAATCCCCGACCACCACGGCCATCGAGAAAACCCTGATATTACATCAATCCTTGAATATACCAGTAGGGATGGCTTGGTGAGGACCACACCCTAAAAAACTTCGACAAAACCTTCACTCACACTAAAGGCTGGAGAAAGAATAGTCCAGAATCTCGCAGACAACATATCAAGCTCCACAAAAACGGATCCAAAAGCATGGTAGCAAGCTTCGCACCCAGACTCACGGCCTCCAATCATCTCACTATGCACAAAACCCTCCGCACAACCAAGGGACCGAGCCTTCACAACAAAGACCAAACGATACCGCTGAGAATAAATCAGAAAAAAAAAAAAGAAAAAAAGAAAAAAAGAAAAAAAACGGATGATCCACATTAAAGGGAACGCAACCAAAAACACTAGGAGAAAGCCATAGGATCTCTCATTTGAGAAAGCACAGGAAAACACCATTTTTCGCAGGCCCAACACTGAACCGGAAGAAGACGGGAAAAGGAAGTAGGAAAAAATGCAGTCTGTTGCGGCCTGCGACTAGGGTAAACCCTAACCACAACCTATTTAAAATTATTTTATTTAAAACTTTATTCTATCAATATAATCAATATAGTGTTCACTATCATATCGAAAAGTCAAATTGGATGTTGGCTTACATCAAAATATTCTTCATCGTGAAGTCTCTAACGTAATGTAATGGGTTAAGGGTTAATTAATCTTA
Source organism: Picea engelmannii (assembly GCA_009831015.1). NCBI lineage: Eukaryota > Viridiplantae > Streptophyta > Pinopsida > Pinales > Pinaceae > Picea > Picea engelmannii. Next base: position 109,729 of record ML812763.1, read on the forward strand.
ATAAAAAGTTCGAGGAACTATTCAAAATATACAATGCAATTTCTCAACAAAGGTACGTTAAATATACAATGCAATTTCTCAACAAAGGTACGTTAAATATACAATGCAATTTCTCAACAAAGGTACGTTAAATATATAATGTTATTAATTAAGAAATTGTATCAATTAAGTTTATTAAAAGATTGAAAGTTTTAATTTTAAGAAATTCTAGTAAAGTAAATTTATAACTAGCTATTCAAAATACAAAGGGATGTTAAATATACAATGCAATTTCTCAACAAAGTTACGTTAAATATATAATGTTATTAATTAAGAAATTGTATCAATTAAGTTTATTAAAAGATTGAAAGTTTTAATTTTAAGAAATTCTAGTAAAGTAAATTTAAATAATAAATTTTCGAGAAAACATGAAGTATATGACAATGTTTTAATTTTATTTTTAAAATTTACATTATTATATTTGATTTTATAAATATGATTTTTATTTCATATTTTCAATTTAGTTGAACATCTAAAACTCTGTTTTGTACTCTAATTTTATAAATCTGTTGGCCCTTCGTCATGTACTAAGGAAGAAAAAAAAGATTAAAGAAGAAGAAAGACAAAGTATGAAGAGCACGAAAGGCACACAAACGGAGGAGGGGTCGAAGTGGCTAAAGACGCATAAAATAAGTGTTAATGTTTAAGCCATTATTATAGTTCTTTGCATTTCAATAGATAACAACAACATAAGACAAGATCACTGAGAAATACACAATCACAAGAGACACAACATTTATCTTGGGAAATCCTTTAGGGGAAGAAAACCCAACAAAACTTCTTTATTATAGATAGCCAATACAATGCCAAGAGATAACTCAAACAAGTACAGAATGTCCTCTCCCAAAGATGCACCTCTCTCTCTCTGTAACTGCAGCTCCAAAACTTGTCTCTCAATGAACAAGTGAGTGTTTGTCTAAGTGAGGTGCTAGCTTCCTTATTTATACAAGACTGACACATGTGGGAGTGTCCTTTCAGGTTGGAAGTAAGATACTAGACTGACTTTATGTCATAATTGTCAAGCCGAAAGTACAATATTAGTCTCATCACATCGTCTTGCTTTACATCACAACAATGAAGTTGGAAGCAAGAGATGTCTCATCACAACAACTACTCCCCCTTTTGAGGAAGGTCCTTTCGGACTATACCAAGCTTATCTCGAAAGTGCTCAAACTTTACACGAGATAGAGGCTTGGTCAACACATCAACAACCTGTTTATCTGTGCTAACGTACTGGGGCTTTAAGGCTCATTTCTGCACCATGTCACAGATGTAATGATAACGAATCTCTATGTGCTTCGACCTGACATGAAATGCATGATTCTTTGTCATCTTTATGCAGCTCTAGTTGTCACATAGGATCGTGGTTGTTTCCATCTCTAGGTCAAATAGGCCGGTCAACAACTTTCGAAGCCATATAGCTTCGCAACTGGCAGAACATGCAACAATGTATTCTGCTTCCACTATGCTGAGAGCAATGTTGAATTGATTCCTACTCTGCCATGAGATCATCACTGATCTCAAACTGAAACATCCTGAAGTGCTTTTCCTGTTAGAAACACTTCTTGCCCAATCTAAATCAGGGTACCCACTCAATGTGAAATCATGATCTCCATCATAATTGAGACCACAATTTAATGTACCCTTAAGGTACCTCATCGCATGTTTTGCATCCACAAGGTGAACATGTCTGGGTTCTACCAGAAACTGACTCAAGGTGTTCACGACAAAACAAATGTCTGGTTTGGTGTTCGTCAGGTACATCAACAATCTAATAATCTGTCTGTATAGTGTGGCATCAATCAATTCTGACGAAGTATCGACCAACAACTTCAACTTCGTTTCCATGGGTGTATTCATGCGCTTGCATTCTAACATGTTGAATCTCTTCAAGATTTTGATTGCATACTTCCCTTGGTTAAGGAAAATCTTCTCTGGACTCTGCCATACCTCAAGACCTAAGAAATAATGCATTAGGCCAAGCTCTTTCATCTCAAATTTTGAAACGAGTCTCTTCTTACATTCAATGATGAACTTTTCTTCTCCAGTTAAGAATAAGTCACCCACATATAGAAATAATATCACTGGCTCATCGTTCATAACCTTGAAGTAGAGGTTAGAATCTACTTTACTCTTGGTAAAGCCCAAGCTCGTCAGAAAGCTGTCTATTCGTCCATACCAAGCTCTAGGAGCTTGCTTCAATCCGTACAAGGCTTTCTTCAACTTGCAGACATGAGACTTCCTATCTTCAACTTCAAATCCTTGAAGTTGCTCTATATACACTTCTTCTTCAATAACACCATTTAAGAAAGTTGTCTTTACGTCCATTTGGTGTAACTTCCATTTCATCTTAGCTGCAAGGGCTATGATGGTTCTGATCGAAGTGTATCTGGCTATAGGAGCGAATGTCTATTCATAGTCAATGCCTTCTTTTTGAGAAAATCCATGAGCTACAAATCTTGCTTTATACTTCTCAATACTTCCATCAACAACATGTTTTATTTTGAAGAACCATCTGGACGATACCACATCCTTGCTATTCGGTCTGGGAACTATTTCCCATACATCGTTCTTTATTATGGATTGGTATTCTTTTGTCATGACATCTGCCCATTCTTTCTTCTGAATGGCTTCTTCAAAGCAAGTAGGCTCCTTTTTTAGGAGATCACACATCAAAGCCATATAACTGGAGAATGGCTTAGGTCTCTTCACATGTCTCGTGGTTCCTTCGGGAACACCATACTTCTCTCCATCTTGAATAAGCTCTCTAGCCCAAGCTAGCTTTCTTTTATGGAGGATCGTCATCTGAGGAGGTTCTTGAAACTCTACTACGTCATGATCTTCTAGAATTTCCTCATCAGGGGAAGTTACGACTTCCCTCACTGGTTCAACAGCTCTGGGAACCTCCCTCACTGATTCTGCAACTCTGGAGATTACGGGTTCCTCTTCATATACCTCTTCAAGCTGGCATTTTCTCGATTTTTTGAGTGATGCATCTTCATCAAAGGTCACATCCCTGCTGATCTCAATGTGGCGGTGACTTGGTATATAGACCCTGAAGGCCTTGGAGACCTCACAGTATCCCACAAATATTCCCTTCTTTCCTGAGGGTTCCGGCTTGTTTCTTTTCTCTTTCGGTATATGTATAAATACTGGACAGCCAAATATTTTGAGATGGCTTACCTTTGGATTCTTTCCGGTGAACATCTCTTCCGGGGTCTTGAACCCAAGTGCACTATGGGACAATCGGTTTTGCACATATACCACTGTCATTGCTGCTTCTGCCCATAAGCACATAGAAAGATCTTGATCATGGATCATGGTCTTCACGGCTTCCATTATCGTTCTGTTCTTTCTTTCAGCCACAACGTTTTGTTGAGGATTATAGGGAGTAGTGATTTCCCTCTTGATCCCAACATATTTGCAGAAACTCACAAACTCTTTTGAGGTGTATTCTCCTCCATTATCTGACCTGAGTATCTTGATCTTTCTTTCAGAAAGATTCTCTATCAAGGCTTTGAATTCCTTGAACTTGTTGAACACTTCATCTTTAGATTTCAAAAAATACAACCAGGTCTTACGAGAATAATCATCAATGAATGATACATAGTATACATACCCACTCATGGAGGATGATGGCATTGGGCCACACACATTTGAATGGATGAGTTCTAGGACTCCTGCTTTGCTGTCTCTCTTTGGAAAAGGGTTCTTGATGTTCTTCCCTTGTGCACATCTATTGCATACGACTTCATGATCAACCTTGAGTTTTGGTAAACCCGTGACAACTTTGCATATGTATGGTAGCGCCTTGTAGCTAATGCGAGCTAATATTCTATGCCAAAGTTCACATGAGTTTTCAATGGCGTGGGTCATGGAAGCTTCTGAGTGACCCTTTAACTTATACAAACCATTTTCTTCACTTCCAATGATGATTGCTTCATTTAAGGTTTCTCCTTTAGCCCACATAAGAACTTCTCCATCTATAAAGACAATTATGAAGCCTTTCTTTTCTAAAGCTGAAATGGAGAGTAGGTTCTTTGTCAAACCTGGTACATAAAGTACGTCCATCTTCATTGAATTCCCTGAATTCAATTTGTAGTTTGATTCTCCCACTCCCTTGACGGGTTATTGGTAATCATCTCCAAGTGTCACTTTCTAAGAAAACTTCTTTTCTGAAATGTAAGAGAGAATATCTCTTTGTCCTGTCATGTGCTTGGAGGCACCACTATCAATGAGCCAAGTGTCCTCTCCAGGTGTTACCGATCCTGAAAGGGTCGAGATTAAGACATGTTCTTTAATTTGTTCTCTTAACATCTTTGTAGGTGGCTCTTCATCTTCAACTGCATGGGCATGGTGCCTCTTTTGTTTCCTCTTGTATTCTTCTCGTCTAGCTGGAAAAAATTTCGCAATGTGTCCCATCTTGTCACAATGGTAGCATTGTACATATGAGTAATCTCTTTCCTTTCATTGTCCTTTCTTCTGAAATCTCCTTGGATGAGATTCTTTATGATTGAATTTGTTTTGGGGTTGAGATTTTTTGTAAGTTTCTTTCTGGAAGTAAGACTTCTTTCTTCCTTCTTTAGTGTGAGTAGCTAGGGCTTGATCTTCATCTCTTGCCAGTAAAGCCTCTCGTTTAGCTACTCTTGTTTCTTCTTGGATGCATTCTTCCCATAGACTGTCAAACTTCAGTTTCTCTGTTCTGGCACAAATCGTTTGGATGAATGCATCCCAAGGTATTGCGAGACCATTTAGGGTCGTCATTATAAGTTCGTCTTCGTCTATAGTATCTCCAATTGCTTCTAGTTGTTCTTTGTATTGGGATATTCTGGAGAAGTATTCTTGGATTGATTCTCCTTTCTGCATTCTTGTATTCTTGAGCTGAGTTCTAAGATTCATCTTCCGATTTATGTTCTTTCCTTCATATAGTCTGTTTAGGGCATTCTTCCCATAGACTGTCAAACTTCAGTTTCTCTGTTCTGGCACAAATCGTTTGGATGAATGCATCCCAAGGTATTGTGAGACCATTTAGGGTTGTCATTATAAGTTCGTCTTCGTCTATAGAATCTCCAATTGCTTCTAGTTGTTCTTTGTATTGGGATATTCTGGAGAAGTATTCTTGGATTGATTCTCCCTTCTGCATTCTTGTATTCTTGAGCTGAGTTCTAAGATTCATCTTCCGATTTATGTTCTTTCCTTCATATAGTCTGTTTAGGGCATCAAACATTTCTTTCAGAGTCTTCTTTGATGACACATAGGGAATCAGGTGGTCTTTGATTGAATCTGCAATGATTCTTTTGGCCCTGATTGTGTCCTTTTGTTGCTTTGCTTTTTCTGCAGCATCAGCGGGCTCTGACACTTCTTCTTTGATGAATCTTGCTAGGTCATTCTCTTCAAGAATGAGATCAATCCTATACTTCCAGGCACATAAGTTTTCCACACCTTCTAGCTTTGTCAGCAAGCTTAACGCTTGCAGACATCTTTTACTTGAAGCTGGGAAAAAGTCAAAAAATGAAAATGTTCAAAATCAAATTCTGAACTTACTAGGAGGTGCGCTTTGTTGAGGCGAGTAGCCTGGTGTGATTGGATATGATAAAATCCAACTTTTACCCCTCCAAACTTGATCTGTGGATTTCTGGACTAGTGCTTCTGGTTTTTTGGTACCTCTAGTACTTCTGGTACTTTGGTTTTCTGGTACTTTGTGAAACTAGGGTTTCACTTTCCAGGAGATCTAGCCACTGAAAAGGTGCGTTGAAGGTGCCAAAATGATCCTTGGGGGAGGGCGCACTTTTCTAGATGGTTTTAGGGCTGAAATACCTCTTCGACAAAAAACCCTAATTTGCATGTACGACAACAATGACGTTTTTCACTTTTCTCTTGTGAAAGATGCTCTCTTCAGCTTGGCTCTGATACCATGTTAATGTTTAATCCATTATTATAGTTCTTTGCATTTCAATAGATAACAACAACATAAGACAAGATCACTGAGAAATACACAATCACAAGAGACACATCATTTATCCTGGGAAACCCTCTAGAGGAAGAAAACCCAACAAAACTTCCTTATTATAGATAGCCAATACAATGCCAAGAGAAAAATCAAATAAGTACAGAATGTCCTCTCCCAAATATGCGCCTCTCTCTCTCTCTCTAACTGTAGCTTCGAAACTTGTCTCTCAATGAACAAGTGAGTGTGTGTCTAAGTGAGGCGCTAGCCTCCTAATTTATACAAGACTGGCATGTGTGGGAGTGTCCTTTCACTGGCATGTCCGACTTCTTCTCCTGGGTGGTTATAACCACCTTTATTATATCCTGGGGCCTCTTTGATATATTCTGGGGCCAACTTCTCTTTCTGACTATTACAATTACATTATGACCAATCTGCAAAAGGGGATTTGATCCTTTTACAATAGTCGACATGATCAATCCACAATGGGGATTGATCCAATAAATAATATATCAGATAATAATAAGAATACACTTTGCAGTTACATTATTTCAACAAGAAGGAGCAAGGTAAAGGAAAAGCGAGCCGTTAAAGGAGAAGATCAAGGAAGACAAAGCAACAAGGAAGATGAATCGTGGACATGTCAACAAGCGGAAGAAGACACTAATAGGTGCTTTGGAGCACCTCGCAGAGAAGAAGGAAGGACAGGTTGGCGAAGTCCTTAAAAGGCGGATTTTGGTACCTATGGTTTTGGTAACTAGGGTTTTGATACCTAGGGTTTTGGCACCTGGACTCAGTCTAGGGTTTCAAAGAGACATGGAATGATAAATAGAGGCCTAGAAGACTTGAGAGGGGGATTGACAGAGAGAGAGTGAGATGTAAAGGTATTGTGTCTCAGAACATTCTTGTATTCTGGATATTCAACTGGGTGTGAAGATCGACTCTATAGCTGGGTGCACAGGGTTGGGAGATTAAGAGGAGAGAGAGAAGAATTTTCAGCTGAGTGCGCAGATAAGATTGTGTATTTTCATCTACCTTATCAATAAACATAGTTCTGTGGACGTAGCCCTAGGGAGAGGGTGAACCACGTAAAATATTGTTGTTCTATGTGATTGATGTTGTGTTATTTTCTATCTTTTATACAGTGATTGCATTATTATTTCCTTTACTAAAGATAGGAAGATATAACTAACTTCATGAGGTTGAGCAAAATACTGTTAAGAATATGTAGGTTATCTTGCGCTGTTATCCTGGAATCATCTTGCACTTCCTCTGGTTGTAGACACCTGTGTCCTGCAACCTCCCTATTGCTTCTTTGGGTGAGACTTCAACTGCTTCGCAGGTGGCGCTGAAGGGGCCAGTAGTTAGGGCTTGTTGGTGGGCTACTAGAGTTGAACCTTGGGTCTGCCCCTGTGCCAACAAATGGTTCCGTTGTCGGGATCAGGATCTTCTTGAGGGAATGTCAAGGTGGTTCCCATCAAAGACAGAGATTCAGAAGTGGATAGAAGAAATGGAAAGGGACTTCACCGAAGCTCAGAACAAGAACCCTAACATTAGTACAAAAGACTGGTTGGGAAGGTAAATCTTTACTGACACATGAGATTTTCCTTGCAGGAGTTCATAAGGAGTTGTACGAGTGGTTATCCAGTTTAGCAGACACTCAGTTTGAGATCAGATCTAGACCACCTGTGGTTTGGACAACGACACTAATTAAGAAAGTCAAGAGATTCGATAGCGTTGAGTGCAGAGTTCAAGAAGCCTAAGTCAGAGTCGCAGTGCATTACAAAGTTGAAGGAAATCAAGCAGAAGGTAACTGAACTTGTTTGGGAGTTTGATCAGAGGTTTAAGACCCTGACAGGCCATTTAAGTTTTCAGATTCCCGACGAACAACATAAGGAATGGTTCATTGCCGCCCTCCTGCCACACATTAGAGTTCCTATGATGATATAGAAGGTCACTTCGCAGGCTGAGGCATTAGAAATTGCCATGAAACTAGAAGCAACCCCTGTAGGAGAATCTAGCCCATGTATGAGTCATATTTTGAATCAATTAACTAGTTTATCTTTACAGGTTGAAGACATGAAGAAAGATAAAGGAAATTAGAAAAGAGAAGACATATGGTGTATCAGATGTAAATTAGAGGGCCATGACAAAGAGCACTATCCCTTATTTAATGAATACTTGGCCTCTGGATCCCCTAACCCTTTGAAGCATGGTATTGTACTATGGTGCGAGGTATGTAGAACCATACATCGCCCTGGTGAATGTTATTATATGCAGAAATATGTCCAGACACCCACCAATCTTTATTGCACATTCTGCAAATCTGTGGGGCATGATGAGAAGGACTGTAGGGATTATGACCTCATGCATGAAAGATCAAGGGATGCATATAGAATTCAAGGAGAACTACAACAAGAAGGAAATGCTGTGAAGTTCAATTCCCCAAGAAGATGAAACTTCAATCCTCGTGGTGGGTTGAGATGAAGAGGAGGAGGATGCATGGGTCAAGGTCAAGGTCAGATTATTTTCTATAACTGTGCCCAACCAGGTCATTTGGCAAGGGATTGTCATAACCCTTGCACTATTTGCAACTACTGTAATTCATTTGACCATGTTATTAAAGACTGTCTAGTATTGTTAGCTAAACTTCATGAAAGAGGAGGTGGAAACCAACAAGTCCAACTAATATCAGTTGAACCTCGCAGTGAGGAACCCAGAGTCGTTGTTATTACTAGAGGAGGCGCTGTCACAGGAGAAGATAGGGTGACTCCAGGAAAGACTACAGATGGATCAGGGATCAGAAGAGCTTCATAGAAGGCACCATTGTTTGACCCAAGGAAGGACTCTTGAAGAAGCAAGGAGAGAATTTGTAGGAGAACAAGCTTCTTCATCTAGGGCATAACCAGAAGTAAAGGAATGTGAAATGCCTCCAACATTCGATCGGTTTGTCCCACTTAGGAAAGGAAAAGAGGTAAACAAGCTTATGGACTTCTTGTCTACTTGTATTAATTTGATTAAAGATGAAAGATCTGTGCATGAACTACAACACCTGATAAGACAATATGAAATTGGAAGAATAGATCCTTTGCTGAGTAGAGCTGTGAATCAGGTATCTAGGAAAAGGCAGACACACAAGGAACTGCACCTTAGTGCTCAGATTGGAGACTATGATGTGGACTATGTGGTTCTCGACCTAGGATCAGATGTAAATGTTATGACGAATCAGACTTGGGCACTGATGGGAAAACCTAAATTGATTTACTCTCCTATTAGGCTCAATATGGCTAATCAACATGCGGTGAGCCCCTTTTGAAGACTAGAGCATGTCCCTGTAGACATCGATGGAGTGAGGACATTTGTATACTTTGAAGTGATTGAGATAGTTGATGATCACTGTCCCTATCCTGTGCTGTTAGGAATTGATTGGGCTTTCAACAATTTGACTGTTGTTGACCTAAAAAAGAGAAGAATGACATTCGAGGGTGATGGCCTTAGGGTCATTGAACCTCTTGATCCTAATGAAGGTCACAGGTACACATAACCTATAAGGGAAGAAGACCACACCTATGACCTAGAGAACATCTATAAACTGACAACAAGACAACATGATTATATTAATCCTACATGCTCATCAGATTCAAAAAAAGCATTGGAAAATTGGCAGAACAAAATGTATGAAGTCTCTACGCAAAGGTGTGCCAGATTGACTAAACTAGTTCGCTGGATTGGCATAGAAGTAAGTAATCTTCCTACATTTGATGGCTTGAATAATTTAGAGACATTTCTACTTGAATTTGAAGGAATTGTACCAATACAACAAAGGTTGTTGGCACTAGACAAAGCCTTGAAAACAACGCCAACTAGATGGTGGGAAGCTCACAAGAAGAACATCGTGGAATGGGTACAATGTCACACCTTGTTGGCAGTGCACTTTTCATACCTAGATGAAGGTTGTGAAGTTCGATACATAGGTTAGAGTTTCCCTAAGGACCATGTGAAAAGTTATGAGGAAGCCTGGAGCAACATTCCTAAAGAAAAGTGGGTACATAAGTTCATTAGCACACTAGATACTACACCTATCAATTGGTATTTTCAAGAAGAAATGCGCTTAGCCACTACAAATTGGTATGACATGACCCAGAACTTTATAGCTACATTCCTATTTGAAAGTCAGTACCCCACATTAGAAGATAAAGTCAAATACTGGGGAGGTAGTCCATTCCTATTGGATTTACAAATTGTAAGATAAAAGGTCTTTGAGGAGGTATCTAACCTCCCTGTTGAACAAGAAGAAGATGAATGGACTGCGCCTCTTCAACGGTTACATGGTTTCTATAATATTAATGCTGATGAGGATGATGACCCTAGGAACGTGAACATCTCATAAACTAAAGGACAAAGAGATATAGAAGGGCCAGGGATTGAATTACCTTTTGTTGGGTAGCCTATTAAAATTAAGAAAGTTAATATTGGAACAAAGCAAAAACCTAAGTTAGCAAATGTTGGAGACTATTGAGATGTACTATTAGTAAGATTACAGAACTATTGCATGAGTATCAAGACTTGTTTCCAACCATGTTGACAGACATGAAGGGCATAAAAGGGACCATGGGATAAATGGAGATTCCTTTAAAAGCAGATGCAAGGCCTATCAAGCAGAGGCCATACAGACTAAATCCCAAGTACAAGCAGAAAGTTAAGATTGAATTAGATAGAATGTTGAAAGCATGAATCATAGAACTAGTTGAAGAATCTGGATGGATCATCCCTATGGTGGTCCAAGATAAGAAGTTAGGAGAAATCAGAATCTGTGTAGATCTAAGGAAATTGAATGATGCATGCTTGCATGACCCATTCCCTACACCTTTTACTAATGAAGTTCTAGATAATGTAGGAGGACAGGAAGTTTATTCATTCACAGATGGATTTTCAGGCTATAACCAGATCAAAATTGCTAAGGAAGAAAGACATAAGACTACATTTGCAACAGAATGGGGTTCTTTTCAGTACACTGCGATGCCTTTTGGTTCAAATAATGCACCAACCATCTTTTCCAGGGTGGGGGTCGAAGCATTTAAAGAATTTTTACATAAGTTTTTGGAGGCATACTTTGATGACTAGACCGTTTTTAGTCTTCTAAAAGATCATATTGTGTTGGAGTTACTTCACACACACCTAGGATTTCTTTTTCCTAAGGTTTTTATTTGTTTATTAGTCATAATTAGTCATTATCCAGTCTCCTATATTTTTGGAGAGAATATTCCACTTGGAGAATATTCTCTTTCAGTTCACACTTCAGTTTGACTAGTTGAGTTGAGTTTAGATGTTGCATTGGGATCATCACCATGCAACATTGGGATCATCACCATGATAATTTGACCTTGACTTGGTATCATCACCAGAGTGATGCATTAGCCTTGACTCCTTGAGTTAAATCCTCACTACTTTTTGTTCAGTCAGTTAACTGAAGACTAGTTAACTAGTTAACTCAACTAGGTGGCAATTCACTCCCGTAACTGCCTGAGAGACTAGAATAGGTGGCAGTTCACTCCCATAACTACTGGTGTGTGTCCAGATCACTCTAGATCACCACTATGGTGACTTGGTTCACCTAAATTCGAACTCATTGAGTTATACAAATTATATCATGTGTAAATTATTCATTATTCACAACGGTTAATGCAAATTCTTTCCATTCTTTCTCTCCTTCTTCTTCTTTTTCCAATTCTCTTTGAAAATGTGTGTATCATTGTTTAGCTAGATATATTCTGTGTAGGTCAATACATTTACATGGTATCAGAGCCGACGGATTGCTAAGAAAAAGCTACACCAAAATGTTTTGCAGGTACAAAAGATCGAAGATAGCGAAAAGATGGCATTCCAAAAAGAATTCATTCTTACACCTTACAACTATTTTGCATGGAAGGAGAAAATAGCCATACATCTCCGATCCAGAGGGTTGTATAGGTTAACCATGAATACAGATATAGAGCCGACATCAGCCATAGAAAAATCCAAGTACTTAAATAGCATGGATGAGGCACTCATAACAATTTGTAGTCTTATTTCTCCCGATATCCTTTTTCATATATCTTCCTGTAAGACTCCCAATGAATCTTGGACCATATTGGAAGGGATCTTTGGCAAATAGGATGAGATGAGGGGACACATGTTGGAGGTGGAGCTTCTCACATTGGATCCAAAAAGCTTCGAGAATATCCAAGATTTCTTTACAAAATTCAAGGATTTATTGTCGCAACTCAAAGCTTGGGGGGTTGATAAATCGAAGGAGGAGAAAAAAATGGTTCTCACCATTCTCTCCAAGATTGGATCTGAATTCTCTGTATTCGTATCCACATTCCATACTATCATATTTCCCTTTGGAGCCACCTGAAAGATGCCTTCTCTTGAGGACTTTATCGAATCCCTGACATAAGAGCAAACCAAACTCATCAACATGGGTGCAATAAAAGGCCCAAGGGTGCATGCACTCACTGTGCATGATGGAAGCCACAAATATCATAAATCTAAATATAAAGATAAGCGGAAATCTCATGTACATATGAAGAAGGAAGGGTACACAAAACCCTTCACCGATGCCTCCGGATTGAAAGGAGAAAAGGGAAGAAAATGAGAGAAATGCACGTACTGTCACAAAGGATTCCATTCAGAATCCACATGCATGCAAAAGAAAATAGATATGATGTCTCAGACACTTCAACAAAACAACCTTGGAGATCGCATCCCCGAGGGTGCAAAGAAGAAGAAGCCAAAAGATCCGAATTCCAAGAAAGACAATTCTAGCCATGCATTGATTGCCATCAAGTCCTCTCCCGATGCTTGGATCGTAGATTCAGGACCATCACATCACATGGATACCTCAGAAGAAGTCTATTCTTCTTTGGATGCATGCAAAGGTCCTCCTATTCTGATGGGGGACAACTCTTCTATCGAAGTCATTGGCAAAGGAAGGATTGAACTCACCAACGAAAGCTTCGAGAACATGTTGCATGTTCCCAAGCTTTCTGTTAACCTTCTCTCCGTGTTTCAGATGACGAATTCCAGCATCAGAAAGAAAGTCATATTCACACCAAATTCCGTGGAAATCTACGACATGCAAACCAACTCCAGGGTTGCTACCAGTGAGGTAAATCATCGGTCTAGATTGTATACATTTTCTGAATTCATTGAACCTGATTCTACTTTATTGCTTACTCATGCTGATGAAAGTAGTAGGATATGGCATGAAAGGTTTGGACATTTGAATTTCAGATACATGCAACAACTTAGCAAGCATATATTAGTTGATTGTCTACCAGACATCCATTTCTCCAAGGGAGTATGTGAGGGATGTGTTCTCGGAAAACACCCTCAAGAGAAATTTGACAAAGGAAAGTCTCAGTGAGCTTCCACACCTTTAGATCTGATCCACAGTGACCTTATGGGTCCTTTTCCGCATCCATCCATCAACAAAGTGAGGTTTGTTCTCATTTTTGTTGATGATTTCTCATGTTTTACTTGGATCTACTTTCTCAGGCAAAAATCCGAGGTCTTTCAACACCTCAAAGATTTCAAATCTTTGGTTGAGACACAGTCCAAGAAGAAGATCAAAGTCCTCCGAACTGATAATGGGGGAGAGTATGTGAATCATGAGTTTCATAATCTTTGCTATGAGACAGGGATTCAATTGCAACATACAGTTCCCTACACTCCGCAACAAAACGGAGTTGCCGAGCGGAAAAACAGATCTCTAAAGGAGATGGCATCTTGCATATTGCATGCAAAGTCACTACCACAGAGACTATGGGCTGAAGCACTTAACTGTGCAACATACATCCAAAATAGATATCCTCATAGATCTATCAAGGATAAGACCCCCTACGAGGCTTGGAGTGGCCTTAAACTGGAAGTGGCTCACTTTCGCATTTTTGGTTCACGTGCATGGGCCCAGATTCCCTCTGAAAAGAGGAAGACACTTGATCCATAGAGCACTGAGTGAATTTTTGTTGGATACACTGATGGTGTGAAGGGATATTGGCTTATTTATCTTTCCTCGGACCGACTCATCATTGAGCATATTGTCCAATTCGAGGAAAGTCTCTCGCGTGTACCTCAACAGTCGCATGCAGACACCTTCACTCTTCCACCTGTCCGATATGATGAACATGCACATGATGAATCTTCTTCAAACGAGAGTTCTGATTTAGAGGACTCAGATGATTCAGATTTAGAGTCAGTACAGCCAGATGCAGAGTCAGAGCATCCAGATGCAGTTGTAGAGCCAGAGCAGAGGCCTAAGTGGGCACAGACTACTCTTCAGGATGCAAGGGATCTCGTTGGTGATCCAGCCGATACTAGGAGGACTCGATCTGATTTTGAGGAGCCTCCTATTGCACTCACTGCAACTGAACCATTTCCTTCCAGGCATATTTTCTTGGTTCAGTCTTCAGATCCACATTCTTATGGTGAGGCTGTTGGAAATCCCTTTTGGGAATCCGCCATGCAGGAGGAGTACAACTCTCTCCTCGAGAACCAGACTTGGGATCTAGTTCCCCTTCCTTCTGGGAGGAAACTTGTCAGATGCAGATGGGTCTACAGGACCAAGAGCATAGTGGATGGACATATCAGCAGATACAAAGCCAGGTTGTCGCCAAAGGCTTTCAACAGGTTCATGGTATTGACTATGATGATATTTTCGCTCCAGTAGAGAAGATGGATTCCATACGATTGGCACTTGCCATTGCGGAAACCAAGGGATAGAAAGTCCATTAGAGGGACGTGAAGAATTCATTTCTTCACGGTGATCTCTCTAAGGAGATCTACATGGAGCAGCCCCAGGGATTTATGCATGACTCATCTTTGGTCTGTCGACTGAAGAAGTCACTTTATGGCCTCAAGCAGGCTCCAAGGGCATGGTATGCCAAGATGGATTCTTACCTGTTGTCACAGAAATTTGTACGTTGTGAATTAGACCCGAATGTATACATGCTCAGGATGGATGATTCACTTCTACTTTTAGTTCTGTATGCGATGATTTGCTGATCACCGGTTACTCGACTTCAGCGATTGCTACAGTCAAGAGGATTCTTCATGACAGGTTTTTGATGACGGACATGGGTCCACTACACTTATTCCTTGGACTTGAGATCAGTAAGGATGCATCAGGCATCAAACTGTCTCAAGCCAAGTATGCACGAGATCTCCTTGAGAGATTTCACATGATAGACTGCAAGTCTTCTCCGACTCCTTTCCTATCAGGAGTCAAACTTGAGGATGGCGGGGAGACTCCATTGGTTTACAACACACTGTACAAACAGCTAGTGGGGAGCTTGTTGTATCTCACACACTCCAGACCAGACCTCTCATATGCAGTTGGCGCAATTTCCAGGTTCATGCAGGAGCCGCATGAGCTACATTGGAAAGATGCAAAGTGTATCCTTCAATACGTACAGGGCACCATCACCTTTGGGATTCATTATGTAGCAGACTCTACATTAGATCTCATTAGGTTTACTGATTCTGACTGGGCCGGTGATAACATTGATCACAAGTCCACATCTGGTTACTCACTCAGTCTTGGTTCTGGGCCTATCTGTTGGTCAAGCAAGAAGCAAGTTGCCATTGCTCTATCTTTAGCCGAGGTAGAGTACATAGGGGTAGTTAACATAACCATTTAGACTATGTGGCTACAATATTTTCTCACTGAGTTGGGCATTCAGTTTCATTGACCGATCGTCATCTGGTGTGACAACCAGAGCACTCTGAAGTTTTGCAGAGATCCAGTTCAGAGGCAGCAGATGAAGCACATCGAGATCCACATGCACTACATCCAGGACTTAGTACATGAGGGGATCATCGACTTACAGTTCTGTCCTTCAACAGAACATACGATAGATATTTTCACCAAGACCTTCACTAAGCAGAAATTTCATTCTCTGCGACGTCGTCTTGGAGTGAAGGACACAGTTTCCTAGCAATTGTAGTTCTTCTTTTTACATACATTGTACCTTGAGGGGGGGTTTTTCCCATGAGGTTTTCCCTCTTTCCTCACTTTATTCCCAGTGTCTCTTTTTTACTTGGGTACCTAACATG
>ML812763.1:132588-151752 GCA_009831015.1 Picea engelmannii
GGGAAAGGGACATATTCATGTATTGCATTAACTGAAAGAGAAATATACAACCTGAGCCTTGATGTCGTAGATCTCCTTTCGATGGCTCCTAGATCTGACACACACACTTGCTCATGCATGAAGAAGTTCAACCACATATGATTGCTTGTAGTCTCTTGCTGCTGTAGCTTCAATCCTCCATACAGTCTTGCACCAGTTCTCCAATCAATCTCTAGCTAGCTTGCTGCTTCTGCTTCAACTTAACTTAACCTTTTCCATAAGTAATCTCCTCAATATATAGGAGAAGATTGATTAGTTACTTGGATAGGGAATGATCCCAAGATATCTGGAAAGTCAGTATTTTGCCAACCATTCAAACTCCAACTCACCCTTCTAGAAGATTCCTTCTAGAAGGATCAAGAACTTATTCATTTTTCTCCTTTAGAAACATGTCCGCACCCTAACCATTAACACAGTGCGGATAGTCCGCAATCAAGCTTAATGCAGCATGCGGAAATTAAGGATTCCCACAGGAGAGTATAATGCCGCCTGCGAACTATTTTCAAAATAGGATTTTGAGAAAATGATAAGTGTAACCTTCTTCTGGAAAATGTTCTTAATGAAGAGTTTGATCTTCCATTATCATGACATAATCATAGTATCATCTTGATAACCAAAAATGTGGATAACACAACCTCTGGTCTTCAATGATACCGAAGCAAGCACTAGATCCAAAGTAATGCTCCCATAGTGGGGGGACCTTTTCAACAGAATCAACTAAGAGGAGTACTCAGAGTATATCCCACACAAAGACCCGGATGTAAGGGCGCTCGATGACTAGGTGTTCCCAAACATTCGACGATCATATTTGCACATGGTAGCTAGACCAACCCCAGGTTTCCCTTGCATAGAGGTTATGAAGTGGCTAATCGACTATACAGATGCACATAAATGTTTAATCAACGATGATAATGTTGAGTGTGTTAGAGTTTTCCTTCCGAGAGAAGTCTAGAAATACTACAAGCTCAGAGACCCAGAGGAGCGACTAAACATAGACTTTGTGGTGAAGTTCTACGAATTCCACGACACTAGCCGATTGATGGCCTCATGGTGGAAGGAGGACAAGAAGTTTACCAACTGGAGCAATGGCTAGCATGGGACAGTTAACTTGAGGGAGCCATACATCTATTTGATGGCTCTCATCTGCCGACTTTATGGAGAGAAGGACTACTCCAAGTTTTCAGAAGCATGGATGCCCTTGGCATACACAGTGGCGATCGCCGGGAGAAACTTCAACTAGGGAGCGATAATTTCCAAACAATTGAGCATCTGTGTACATCAAGCTCAGATGCCAAAAGAAGGGGAAACACCCACTTTCCACATGGCCTTGTACCTACTCGATGTCATATGTGCGAGAAATGTCTTTGCCAGCATGAATTTAAGCTGGCATGTTGCAGAGTTCCTTGTCCACGTTTATTTCAACCTACTATGGGAGAATAGGTATAAAAAATCCTACGTACTCATCTACGATGAATTCATTAGTCGTATTAATTTTATCATTTTTAAAAAGGAATTCCTAAGATTATCCGCAACAACCAAGAAAATGGTAGCAAAGGTAGGCCACTCGTATTTAGATGAATGTTCAACCCATATCAGGGTGTTCGAGGCCACCAGAGCACCACATATCCTACCCGCTCACGTCCCATATCGACTCATTGTGGAAGAAATATGCTATGAGACTATCCTACAGGGCTATAACGCCACACTAGTAAAGGACAAGAAGCGAACCTTCATAGCCTATGATTTCCATGTGGGGTTTTATCTGGTAAATGAAACTTCTCAAGACAAATAGGAAGGGCTGAGCCAACTTGAATTCAGGTTCCTGACAAGACGTTTCCACAAACATGAACCTAAAGGCCTGGTCCTCCAACATGCTTCACATGTTTCATCTTGTTGGCTATACGCTCATGATAAGTTTGAGGATGAAATTTTCACAGAGTGCGCTCAGGACTAGGAAGAGTTAGTACAGAGGATGGCCAACCCAAATATGACCAAGTTCAAGGCCATGAGCATGGATGAATAGGTGGAAAAAATAGAGGAGTCGGCTCAAGAGGCCCTCAGAGACAGGGAAGAAATCAGAGCGACAAAGACCACATAGGCACATAGAAGGGGATTGCTCTTGCTAGAAGGGGCACATAGAATCATTGATCAGTTGAAAAATAACCCTGATCTGGTAGAGATGTCAAGGATTCTCACTGATGACCCAATCAAAATCAGAGGAGAGCCAAGTGGCCTAGAGCCGATACAACTTGAAGAAATCACTGGTCCAGAAAACCCTGAAGTTCCACCACCACAGATCAAATCACCAGGGGTAATTTCAACCCATCATGAGATAATGAAGACATCAGGAAGGACAAGTGTACCAAATCCCTTGTTCGACTTGATAAACATCTATGATGATGAGAAGAGTTCAGAGGTGTCCCTGGTGACTCCAGTGCATATTACAGAGGAAAAAGAACCTGAGAGAGCATCTACCCCAAGTCCCTATGCTTCAATTCAGAGCCTTTCGCAGAGTGAGAATGAGGTTGAAAGTGCCTTATACATTGAGCTACTTGACGTGCCGTGAACCCAAATAGACAACTTGAGGGATGAGCTAGGGTTGAGCGGCCAAAAAGAGGAAATTCCACAACAAGAAATCAACATTTCAACAACTGATTGCAAAGTAAGTACCGAACCTACCCTTGGTTCTTTAGTTTTGGCCAATACCTTACCAACCGATGGGCAACAAACAAAATTCGATCCATTAGAACATATGGAATAATTTCATGAACCCATCCTAGAACATATACACACAGTCAAGAGCCTGGGAAATACTTTAACTCGGGGAGAGCAAAAAATCCCTGAACCTGTTGATGAGGTCGACGATATACAAACAATTGCCTATGACCAAAAGAGAAAATCCATCATGAAGAGAACCACTAATAAGAGGAGGATTACGTTGGATAGTTTGATTCTGAACACCACAGAGGAAAAACTGCTCAACAAAGAACACACCAAGACATCCGAGATTATCGGCGTAGGGATGAATATCACAAATGCCACCTTGGATAGAGAAGGACAATATGGAAAGGAGCTTGCCGTTGTGCTTAAGGAGATGGAGCATCTGCATCATTTGGAAAAATACTACCAGGACTCCACACAGTCCACAATGTTTTTGAGAAGTGAGTTTCAAGATGCCTATGACAAATTCACGAATGAACAACACCTTTTCATTGCAGGTATAGCTGACTGCCAAGAAGATAGCCTTATGGCGCTAGAAAACTGAAGGGATGTGGAAAGGTGGTATGAGAAGGCTCACCAAGTAGTGGAAAGGATCGATTACATCAACATGGTTCAAAAGGGTAGAGAGGCTGAAGAACACGACATTCGGGTGCTGAGGGACAACATCATAGGTCGGATTAGGAAAGCGACCAAATACTGGGTAAAAATGGCCCAGGAGCCCTAATGAGAGATTAAGGAGAAATGGGTTGTTTGGGAAAAGAGTTGGAAAAATATTAGTTGGAAGATGAAAGACATCGACCTCCCAGAATTCGGCTCACCCGAGGACTTTGTCGACCTACATGACATAGTCAAGAAACATGCGAAACAAGACTCAACATGGACAACAAAGATAGAAAAGGTGGTGAGCATGGTGCCAGGTCAGGACAATAGTTCACGGAGAGTCCGATCAAGGCTCGAGCAGTTTTGCAGTGGTTAAGTGTCAAAATAGTAAAGTATGGAGCATGAGCAATAGAAGTAAAAGAAATCCTTTTGACCCCGATGGACCAACACAGGTTCCCGTATGCCAACACATATGACGAACTCTTCGTCAAATGGTGAGAGTATGAGAAGAGTCATCCACTTTAGTGAAACTATTTGATGATTCTTAGAAGAGAAAGAGATGGAAGTGCCATGTGGCGATGTTTTGTTTTACTTAGCTTGCACTTTTGATAGCTATTTTTAGTTAATGATTCATTATAAATAAGATTATTGACCTTTTAATAAAGGTAGATGGTTTTGGCAAAGACCCTCATTTTTGAAATTGTAAAGAACTATTTCTGAACTACATTAATTGAGAAGTCCTGTTTAGGATCAAAGACAAACTTCTGTTTTTCATCAAAGGTGTTGTGTGATTGGATTTGAGGAGGAATTACTTCCAAATTTATTTCATGAATGGGTGCTGTAATGAGTACGAGTTTCTGAATCTATTGATAAGTTATCTGTTTCAATATTTTTCTGTAGTTCTTGTCTCTAATGATGAAAGAAAATAGTTGTGTTAAAGTGTGATTAATGCTAGAGCTAAGGAAACTATTTTTATTGCCATCATTTTATTGCATGTATGTTTTCTTTCAATAATTGTATCTTAGTCAATAATTGAAATACCAACAAGTTAATGTATTAGTACTAGGCTTGTCACATGTTTGAATATCTTTGTCTGCATGCTTGAGCACTAGGGTTATCCCAAGATCAACCTTCTTCAGTAGTTAAGAATCCCCCCCTTTTACTAGCTGGTTTATACCATCACACATATTCTAATCAGACCCATCTAATAAGATAAAATAAAAAAGAGAACGTTTAAACTGAAGGAGGAACTTTCATAAGAAGATATCCTGTCAATCACTACATAAATCCCATCGATAAATTGACTGGATCAAAAGATCTTGAGAACCATTCCACCATCAAATGCTGCACAGTCTAATTGGGCCTTTGTGGTGGGTTTGGTTCCTGCTGTTGACTTAAAGGGATTTAGGACCCCTCAGCAGAATTGGTGCTAGAAGGAGGGCCTGTTGAATGAATGGCTAACAAAATTTCTGATATAATATTTCTCACAACCAATAGATTCAAAACAACCCAGATGCATGACTAGTCATTCTCAAGACAACCCACATACACCGAGTACTCCTGAAACGAGTAACTCACCCTAGCAAGAGGAAGAAAATTCATTCCCTGAAATACCTTACGCTCTTCCCCACGAGGATTTGAACTAGTTCAGAATAATCACAAGAGATTATGCTTGAAAAATTGGATCATTACCCTTAGCTCCGTTACTTCCTCGCATAAAACAAGTAAGCAGACCAATGGTCGACACCCATGACTAGGTTTTTGTTCACACAATCGAAGACCTGATATGATCTGTCGGATCTCAACATATGTGCATGTAAAAGCTATGAATGCTTATCATTAGTTTTCAATTTGATTATTTAAAAGCATTAATATATTTATTAAATGCTGAAATCTGCAAACTGAAAGCAATATAAAGAGAATATGAAACAGAAAATGAGAGACAAGAACAAAAGAGTTTGATAACAGAGTTCACCCCCTTCACTGGGCTACATCTCCGGGTCCCTCTCCAATGGGTACCGATCCATTAATATCTTCAAAATGGTACAAATGTCACTAGAATCTCTGCAAATCAACTTTAGCAGATGCAGAACATAATGCTGGTCAAAAGCCCTCAAGACCTCCTCTCTTGAAAATTACAAATTGGCCTTCAAAAAGGCAAAGAAATCCAAATAATTATAGAGAAACAGTCGACTTTAACACAAACAACATCTGAACATTTTACAGCAAAGCGCTTTGTGGCGCAATGGCTAAAAATTTTGGTTATATAGTTGCAGGTCACAGGTTCAAACCCGACTTTGGCGCATTTAGTTCTATCTCTGCCCGATTCTAATAACAAAATAATATATTCTAGAATTCTAAACAAAGCCTGCGCTTTGGACTTCATGGCTAGTAATGTGGTGATAAGGCGTTAGTGTAAGATTAGGTCACGGGATCAAATCTCAGCGCACCTATTTTGGCATATTATAGTTGCTTATTTTTTTGATATGTATTAACCATAATATATATGGTATAACCACCACGCATTTTAATGCCAAAAATCTCGCGCGCATATTATAGTTGTTTATGTATTAACCATAACATATATGGTATAACCACCACGCATTTTAATGCCAAAAATCTCGTGCGCATGGTTGTAATATGGTTATTTCTAACCATAATATATATGGTATACAACATTTAAATGCGCCACCTAACCTTACAATTAAACTTTCATGCCATTGTTTTATCATATGGTTGCTATGATGTGCCACATCACTGAAGCTGCCATGTGTTGCCTTGACCAGTTGCCACATCATCCCTTTGACTTTGACTTTTTTTTTAACTGTCGCACTCGAACTTCAACCAGCCATAACTTCTTCTTATGAAGTCCATTTGAAGTGATTTTTGCACCGTCAGATTCGTGTTGACGAGCACTTCAACATTGTACCATTTGTTTCTAACTTTGGATCAGTCAAATTTTTGATGATGAATGACCCCCTGGATCATGATAGATTCTTCCCTCACCAAGATCGGAAATCCCCTTAATCTGATCCCCGAAACACCAGCTAGTAACTACTATGATCCCAACGATTTTGAATATGATGAGGAAGGGTTTAACTCAGATCGCTCAGCTTTAGATTCAGATGACATGGAGGATAACAATGATCATAATGAAGAAAGAGGAAACCCACCTCAAAATAATCAACCATGGTTGTCCAAAGATGCTTTGGAAATCCACGGATGGGTACATAACCTCCCTCGACATCCAGAAAAGTTACTTCCCAAGTTCGACCCTGAAACCTCTGGATTGCCTGAAGACCACATTAAAAAGTTCATACTAGATATTAGATGGATGAATGTCCAACATGAGGATGTAGTATGCAGGATTTTTCCCTATACCTTTGAGAATTCAACCTCAATGTGGTATTTTAACTTTCTTGTAGGGTCCATAACTAGTTGGACAAAGTTTCAAAAAGATTTTTTAGACAAATTTGCAGAAGAAACCACTACAGGAGCTTTAATGGATGAACTTTTTGCCACCACCACGAGTTCAAAAGAAAAGGTTAAAGACTTCAATCAACGATTCACCACTATCTTGAACAAATTTCAACCCGAAGATAAACCCACTAAGGAGTTACAAATCGAAGTATAAGCTAATGCTCTCCCTGCTTCCATTTCCATGTTTGTAAAAAGGGCTGCCAAGCATACCCTAGTTGAAAATTTTGAGAAAGACAAAACAATTGAATTCCAAATGAAGGGATGTAAAGAGGGCCAGGTCTCACTAGTTAAGAAGGAAGCTCAACCTCCACCCAAGAGAGGACTCTTGTTGACTAGACCCCCACAAAAACAAACAAAACAAGGTCCTGAAAAGGGAAGTGGATACATAGAATACCTACAACAGATGATAAAGAAGTTGTCAAATGAAATCGTAGACATGAAAATAATTGCAGGGGAAGGAAACCAAGGCCAAAGTCCCTATAAACCCTTTTTAAAATAAACCCACTGTTCAAAGCAATTGAACCTCCCCCAACCAACTTAAACATCGACTTGGGAAATGTAGCATCTGACTCTTTCTGTACCTATCATCAAGAGAAACATTCTGAAAGAGACTCTCCACAATGGGTGCATGCCATGAATTTGATGGTCAATCGGTTCCTAGACGAAGTTTCCCTTACTAAACAATCACGCGACTCAACGGTGAATATTCCCGATCAGGAAGAAGTTGACCTATTGTAAGAAACAAGCATGCTGTTGTGGGATCTTGACTTGCCAATGCCTTCCGATGATATATTTGAGTTTCAAGAACCACCCACTAAGGTTTTGGCTGTGCAAACGCAAAGTAAGGGCCAGCCGATTGCAAATGAACTTACCATTTCCCAAAATTTGAGAGGAAAACAAACAACTGATCACCCGAAAACACCTTTTGTCTCCCAAAGAAATCCTATAAATATCCATACACAAGAATCACCCAAGCTAGAATACACCATAGTAGAAGATTTAAAAATGTTGAAGGCAAATGTATTGGTCATGGACCTATGTAGAATTCCCTATCAAAAGGATTTTTTCTTAGAAGCCTTGAAGTCATTAGAAACTCCTATAACAATAATTGACCAAGGGGAAAGTCCAACCCCAACAGATCTAAAAAATAATCCAAATGTGAATGCTTGCTTTGTAGATAAAAAAAGAAATCCTTTTGTTCCACCGTTCCTTTTAATGTTTGAAGTCTTCAACAAAAACCTCCATAATTGTTTAGTTGACTCAGGGGCATCCTCTAATGTCATTCCATTATCTATCTTCAAGAAATTAAACGCAGTCCCTCTCAAAAGTGATAAACATGTTATACAACTGGACATAACCCATGTGAAAGTTATTGGAGAAATCAAGGATGTCATGATCAGAATGGCTACACACCCGAAATTTGTTCAAGTAATTGACATCATTGTAGTAGATATACCAGAAGCTTATGGACTGCTACTTACTAGAGATTGGTCTGAGAAGTTGAATGGATATTTTAGAAAGGACTGGGCTCACCTTTGGTTTCCATTAAAATGACACACAAACATGATTAGGATCGATAGGGAAATGTATCTCAAACACACTTTCAACGATTTAGAAACCCTTAATGAACCCTTGTCGACAGATTTCCCCGTGCTAGGAAACTAGTCCTACGATTCCAATTTCGGTAATTTCTCCCCTCTCTCATCTGATGTGCCTCTTACTCAAAACTCCGAAATGACTTTTCAAGAAAATAAACCGACATCAGCGAAAGAAACCCTCTTCTGTCAAGAACCTCTATTAGGAACCACAAACAAAATAGGTGGAGAGGAGGAAGTTAGTAGGCATGTAGAATCTTATGATTGTCGCTCACAAGTTTGGACCATGTACTTTGATGGGTCTGAATCGCAAGAAGGGTTAGGAGCGGTATGTATCTTTTGATTAAGGTTGGTTGTCATTGATGTCAACCCTTGAAGAAAGCTCCGTAGCACAAAGGTTGGGTAATGGACCCAAGTTTGTTTGATGGATAATAGTATAAATTTTGATATATTTTCAGGTAATACTATTCTATATGGATAGTACATGTCATTCCATTTCTAGTGGTATGTGGAAGGTCACATAACTCCTCATGGTTTGAGAGTTATGGCCTTACGAAGTTGGAGGACCCTCATATGTCATTTAGAAGACCCAAAAGGTCAAAGTAGTCAAAGTGGTTTAAGAGTTTTTAAAGGTAAATAATAAATTGAAGTGATGATTGCACTATAATTCAAAGTGAATACAAAATCAATTATTTAAATAATAGATTAAATGGAGAAATTAGAAGTGGGTTAATCCTAAAAAAAGGAAAGTGGGCAAAGTGACCTAGAAGATGTTTTTAAGGAAGCTACTTGGAGAGTATAAATAAGAGGCAAGGCTCTCTCATTTTAGACACACTTGAGAATATTGAATACCTATAGGTTTTTGAGGTAAACAAAGCATATCTAAGCCAAATTTTTGAGGGAAGGTGAAGAAAAGAAGGTCGGAATTCAAGGAAGGATAAATTCTTTTGATGATGCTTTCTAAAGTATGTTATTTACAGGTCATATCACCATTTTCGCAATAATTTTTTTTCTAGAATGATTGAGACTGTTAAATTTCTATTGAGGAAACATATCCAAGTATCTGTGGTAAAATATTTAGCCTGTGGATCGTTGTATTTTTAGAGTTACACTTCGTGGAAAATAGGGTTTGTGGCTAGTCCTGAAACTAGTCAAAAACAAGTGTTTCGGGTAAAAACGTCATAACTTCTTCATAATAGATCCAAATTCAGTAAGAAAAAATGTGTTGATTAGAGTATAGTCTATAGTATGTTGTGTAAAGGTTTCATATCGATTCAACAAACATTATGTGAGGGGAACTCTCTAGAAGGTTGCTCTCTAGAATAATCCAAAATTCAACAAGGTCTGCCATTTTTGCTATAACTACTTTTATGAGAGGTTCCAAGTAGTGACACCTGGAGGAATTGCATAAAAAACACTGAAGAACATTGTATATCAATTTCATATCTTTATTCATTATAGGTACAAAGTTATGATTATTTCAAGTTAGGGTTGTTGACTAATCCAAAACTAGTCATGTGAGACTAAAGAAAAGTTTGATGTAAATTCTAGTCTCTCATTGTTTAAAGTTATGGAAGGTTTGCAGGTATGTGATCATATACACCAGGTCTATTATAGAGTTATAAATCATATTTGGATGATGAAATTTATGAGGGATTTGGTTGAGGTACAAGTTGGGTACATGGTTGAGACAAGTAGTTGATGAGTTGACACATACATGACGTGTATAGTTGATGATGTTGGTACATATTGACGAGTCATAGTTGATGAGTAGTTGAAACATGATTGGTACATACTTTTTACATGATTGGTTGCACTTGTTTATGGTACAGGTTGATTACAGATTGTTTGGTA
This sequence comes from Picea engelmannii, assembly GCA_009831015.1. Classification (NCBI taxonomy): domain Eukaryota; kingdom Viridiplantae; phylum Streptophyta; class Pinopsida; order Pinales; family Pinaceae; genus Picea; species Picea engelmannii. The sequence goes on from ML812763.1 coordinate 142,878, forward strand.
CAGGTTGGTGCATGGTTGATGCACTTGTTTATGACACAGATTGATTACAGGTTGAGGTACAGGTTGCTGCATGGTTCAGGTTTATTGGTACAGGTTTACAGTGGTATATCTCACAGCGATAGTGTGACAATGGTTCCATAATTGTAATTCTATTTTAGGGTGGTTGGATGGGGCAATGACAGGTGGTTGCAACCACCTTCCGGTTGTAGCCGGAGAACATAGGCGGGTTGTAGCCTCCTTCTGGTTGTAGCCATAGAATTGGGCAGTTGGAGATTCCCTTAGGTTGTAGCCTGAGAAACTAGGGGGTTGGAGCCTCCTTCTATTTGTAGCTATAAAACAAAGGAATTTGGTGCTTCCAATGAATGTAATTCTTCAAGACGTATAAGAAAAAGCATTCCGTGGTTTTCTCTTGATTTGGGTTTCCACGTAAAACACTGGTGTACTGTGTATGTGTGTGATTGTTCATTTCTTATTACTCATTATTGGAAAATAATTCTACATTGATATAACACTTGGATTATTTGAAGAAAAAGGATTATAATTATGCTATTACTGATTCACCCCCCTCTCAGTAATCCAACAATATCCTCATTGATTCGAATGGGAAACAAAATTTCCTGTCCTGCATACTAGAATTTGAATGAACTAATAACACTGCCGAGTATGAATCTTTAGTGAAAGGAATAAATAAATCCATAGAATTAAACGTTAAATAACTAAATGTTTTCAGAGACTCTGAAATTATAGTTAGGCAAATAAAGAATACTATACATTGCAACTCTCCCCACCTGAGGAATTATCAACAGGAAGTGCACAGGATAATAGAACATTTTGAAGCCTTCAACATTACAATGATCCCTAGAACAAAGAATACTCTTGCCGATTCACTGGACACTGCTGCCTCGAGGCTATCCCCTTTAGAATACTATGAAGCCTCTAGGTTCACTGTGAAACTGCTCTACAAACCATCAGTGCCCAACAATATTTCTAAATGGAAGGTCTTTGAAGGAGATGAATAGATCATAAAATTCTTAACCAATCAGGAAAATTTTAAATACCTAGCTATTGACGATGAAGTATTCCAAGAGAAACCAGTAGAAACCGATCCCCATGAACAAAGAGGTGAAATAGATCACTCAATTGACAAACCAAGGTTTCACACGATACCGAAAGGGGTAGCCAATTTGGAGAATATCTTTGAATTAAGGGAAAGATTTAAAGGGTCAACAAACACAAAGATAGGGAGCTCCTGTCCAATCTACGATACTATAAACCTAGGAACCCCAAAAAACCCTAAAAATATAAATCTGGGCAAGACAATGTCTAAAGAAGAAAGGAAATCCTATCTCAAACTTTTTAGAGAATACCAAGATGTTTTTGTGTGGTCCTACTGAGATCTGAAAACTTATGAAACTCGTATTATCTAACACACAATCCTGTTAAAATCTGGAGTAAAACCCTTCCAACAAAATCTACGGAAGTACCACCCATCTCTGAAACCCCTCATGTGTCAGGAGTTAAAGAAATTACTAGATGCTAAAATTATCTTTCAGGTTAGACACTCACCCTGGGTAGCAAATTTGGTTCATGTAAGGAAAAAGTCTGGGGAGATCCGCCTCTGTGTGGATTTCAGAAACCTCATTAGAGCATCATAAAAGGAAAACTACCCAGTCCCACTGATGGAACAAGTATTGTAGACCATGTCTGGTTCTGATATTTTCTCTCTGCTAGATGGTTTTTCAGGTTACAATCAAGTTCTAGTTTCAGAGGAAGACCAATTGAAAAATGCCTTCCGAGCCAAGTGGGGAACCTTTGCTTATAAACGCATGCCCTTTGGGTTAATTCATGCAGGGAAACTTTCCAGAGGTCCATAGACATGGATTTAGGGAACTAATCAACAAGTGTGTAGTAGTTTATTTGGATGGCGTGACTGTGTATTCAAAGAATAGAGAAGATCACATCCAACATCTAACCTTGATTTTCAAAAGGTGTAGAAAATACGTATATCTTTAAACCCTAAGAAAACTATCTTTGGTGTCGAGGAAGGGAAGTTACTATGTCATATTATATCTCAAGAAGGAATTCACATAGACCCATAACGAACTAAGACAATATCTCAACTTCCCTTACCCCACAACAAAAAGGCTATGCAATCCTTCTTGTGGAAAATCAATTTTGTGAGGAATTTCACCCCCGATTTCAATGAAACTATCAAACCCTTACAAAAAATGATCCGTAAAGATGATGAATTTAAGTGGGATGACAAGCGAAAAAGTGATTTCAACAACATTAAGACTGCAATATCTCAAGCTCCAGTGTTGCGAAGTCTCGACTTTGGTAAAGATTTTTTCCTCTATACTTTTGCCTCCGACCAATCTTTAGCTGCAATATTGAGTCATAAGGATGATGAAAACAATGAGGTGCCAGTCTCATTTATGAGCACTAATGTTCAAGGGGACAAAATAAATTACCCAACTATAGACAAACATGCTTATGCGATGTACAAAGCAGTAAAACATTTCAGATCTTACATCCTAAAAAATCACACCAAAGTCATTGTGTCTCATCCTACAGTCCGATCCCTATTCACTCAACGGGAGATGGGGGAAAGAAGAGGAAACAAGATGGAAGTTGTCCAATAATTTGATCTAGATATAAAACCTGCCAAACTGGTTAAGGGACATGGATTGTGCAAATTGGCCGCTGAAGCCCAAGACCAAGTAAATGAAGACTCCAGGTGGGAGAATGAGTTGACGTTATGGTGTAGTGAAGATTTATATGTTCCCTCAGGGAATGAGTCTTGGTATGGTAAACTCACTTATATCCTGCATCACGGGACTTGCCTAGAAAAACTAAACCCTAAGGAAATGAGAGTTCTCAGACTAAAATCAACACAATATCGCCTCATTAATTCAATGCTCTTCTGCATGAATTATGATGGAGTAATTTTGGGATGTCTCGAACGTGTAGATGAAAAAAAGGTTTTGAAGGAGCTCCACAATTGTCCTACAGGTGGACACTTTGCTGGGAATATCACTGCTCACAAGATACTAAGAGCAGACTATTACTGGCCTACTTTGTTTAGGGATGCTCATAGATATGCTAGAAACTGTAAAACTTGTCAAATAAGCACAGGGAGGAAAAATAGAGCAACTGTCCCACTCCAACTAGTGGCCATATCCAGACCATTCGATCAATGGGGGTTAGATGTCATAGGAGAAATTACATCGAGTTATTCAAAACAACATAGATACATACTAACTACTATGGACTATTTCACGAAATGGGCAGAGGCCATCCCTCTGATTCATGTAAATGAAAAAGTGGTAATTCAATTCATAGAAAAACAATTGATCACAAGGTTCGGTATGCCTTCTGTTCTTGTTTTTGATAATGCCGCTTAATTTTATTCCACCCTGCTAACATAGTTTTCTTTGGATAAATGAATCATAATTAGATACTCTGCAAACTACTATCCATAGGGAAATGAAGTGGCAGAATCAACCAATAAGAATCTAGTGAGGGTATTGAAGAAAACAGTTGCATACAATCAGAGGAATTGACATAGTTCACTTCATAATGACTTATGGGATGATAGAGTAACACCCAAGGAAGCAATATGGAACTCCCCATACTTTCTGGTATATAGACAAGAAGCCATTCTTCTGAACGATCTATATCTTCCATCTCTTCATCTTTCTCATGGTTCTAGAGGACAACCCTCATCGGTTATTAAACAAAGGATTGATACCCTCCTCATGCCAGAGGAAGAAAGGAAGAAAGCAAAATCAAAGTTCTTCGCTCATCAAGAAATAGTTAAAAGGTGGTTTGACAAGCATAAGGCCAGAGAGAAGAATTTTGAAGTAGGAGACTTAGTCCTAAAATGGGATAGGGAAAATGAACCGAAGGGAAAACATTCGAAGTTTCAAAATCTATGGCTTAGACCTTTTCAGGTAGCCGAGAAAGTTGGGGCAGACACGTATCGGTTTCAAAATCTGAGGGGGGAATTAGACGCCCTCCCAGTGAATGTTCAAGCCCTAAAACAATATTTCTTTTAAAAAAACAAATGTGTGTGTTTTCATGTTATTTTATTTTGTAGGTGTTAGGCAGGCTGATTGCAGAGTCCTTTATTTATGTTTTTATTTTGTGTAGTATTTTTGTGCAATAAAGTTGTGTTCTGCAAGGAATTGGTTGACCTTAATCAATACGGTGTAGCAAACTTTGTTCCTAACTCATGATTACAAGCGACACTGGGCAAATTGTAGTTTTATTAAAAGGGTTCTGTATCTAATATTTTCAAATAAACAACCTTGGAAAATGATAAAGTGTCCACCTAGTGGTTTGATAAAACTTGAAGGGAAAAATGGTAAGTTGGAAAGGACCACATGTACCTCAAGACAGAGCTAGATTTTTTTTTTCACCTTAACCATCTCATCTTGCAGATAACAGACGTCCTCCTCTCCCACTCGCTCAGGGCATCGCTGCCAAAAAATAAATCAATTATATCAAATGAGTGAAAAGTGGGAGAGGGTATGCAGATAACTCTTCCGGGGCTATGGACGCTCGTTGGAAGCGAAGCAAGGTCTGTGACATCAGGGTGAATCCGTTGGGGCTATCGATGCTCATTAACAATGAAGAGACACTGCAACAAATGTATGATGATAACTAAAAGGCCCGATGCTAATGAATTCTTTACTCAGTTCTGGTCACAAAGGGGCATGGGTCATGGTCAAAATGAACAAAGGTGGAATACAGGTTGAAACCCCATAGGTGGGTTCAGATTCATGAACCGGGGGAATTTCAAATGAAAAGATAGAAGAGACTCTAATAAAAAACAAAACCAGTTAAGTTCTTAACCGGATTCTGCATCATCTAAGCCCAGGGAAGGAACAAAGATTCTAGTTTTTCCCAATAAGTCACCATTTGTTGAGCGCTCAAAACACCCTAAAAGCCTTATGAAATTTTATCACTTTTTGGGTACCACTTGTTTTATTTTACTATCTGAATTGATTTCACTTTGAGGAATGGTTTATCTTTGTTTTTTTTTCATGACTCTTATCAATCAAGTCAGGTTTGTTTGAACTTATGAAACTTTGTGTCTAAAGGAACTTGACATCCGAACTAAGAATATGCAACTAACATTACACCTAACACGCTTATGTTTTGCAGGTAAAGTGGCCACACAGTTACAATAGTCACCGAGCACCGATGCACCATCGACATTGGTAGAAGGTGGATTTGGTTTGCATGAGTTATTCTCCACAAAGTTTCAAGAGATAGCAGATCCCCATTGACATTTGAAAAATACAAGAAGGATAGACATTGACAAACGCCTTAAAGAAATCACCAATAGCCGATGACCGATGCGATTTATTGGGGCCGGGGAAATATAGAAAGGTTAAAACAAACATTTTGTCCGTGATAAACATATCGTCGATCGTCGATCCCCGATACTTTTCGGTATCGGGACTTTTTCGAGAGAGTTGATTGGGGAGTACTTGGGTAGGTTTTTCGCCGATCACTGATCGCCAATCATTGATACTTTTCGACATCGACAATATAGGATCGGGTTTTATAACGTATATATTAAAGAAAGTCTTGATTCCGATTAACACGAGTAAATGAAGATGTCGGTCTCGACTGCCATGTGTCTTTATCACGTAAGGGTGTCGTACGACCTAGTTTCATCCTGATTCATATTAAGGTTCCCTGGGTCTTAGTCACACCTCCTAGTAATCTTTTCCATGTCATCTCTGTATGGAAAGATCGATCAACGTCAAAGATTTTGCAAAAAGATATCAACAAAAAGTTTTCGAAGCAGAATCACGACCCCCAACTCACCAAATTGATTGGCGAAATGATGGGATGTTTTCGACATAAGATACAATCAGATTCTGACATTTAATAAACCAATTAATGCTTCAACCCACATTTGTTGCTACCTCATATGATGATATAACAAGAAAAATTTGAAATCACCGATAGGCCATGTTAAAACCTGCATCCGCGCCTTCAACCCACAATCCATTTTAATTTTAAACGTCTTTGAAGATCTGGTGACAGATTTAATAAAACTACACTCATAACCTGAATTGAATGGATGATGCAACAAGGTAATTTCATCCCTATTTAAATCTCTAGAGTGGTTTTGAACAATTTCATTCTATGCACAAGTTTGAATTCTAGAGCATCCAAAGAAGCAAGGCAAGCATCTTGAGACTGTGCTGATCCCCAGATTATCAAAACCAGGTTAAACAAGCTGGAGAGGTATGTGTTCAAGTTTGTCAATTCAACAGTTGTGATTTATATATTCATCTGATTTCTTACACGATCTTTAAACTATGTTCTAGCTGCAGGTAAAATACCGTCAATAAATCCAACCACTAGATGATCGCTGAGATCACCCAAGCTAAAGGAAGATGATACATGTGAAGGTTATTCTCCTGGTGTGGAGAGGTAGTTGGAATACACTCCCAGGGCAGAGCCAGTCATAAAAACCTCAACAAAGAAAGCCTTTGTCCAACCTCCAGTCTTCAGTGATACTGAAGAAAGCACCAGATCCAAAGTAAAGCTCCCACAATGAGGGGACCTTTTCAACATAATCAACTGAGAGGAGTACCCATAGTATATCCCACATAGTGACCCATATGTCAGGGCACTCAATTACCAGGTGTTCCCAAACATTCGACGATCATATTTGCACATGGTAGCCAACCAGACCCTTGTTTTCCCTTGCATAGAGGTTATGAAGTGGCTAATCGACCATATAGACGCACAATTTTTTTTAATCAATGATGAGAATGGTGTGTGTGTCGAATTTTTCCTCTCGATAGAAGTCTAGAAATACTACAAGCTCAGATACCTAGAAGAGAGACTAAACACATACTTCATGGTGAAGTTTTAGGAATTCCACGACACTAACCGATTGATGGCCTCATGGTGGAAGGAGGACAAGAAGTTTACCAATCAGAGAAATGGTTGGTATGGGACGGTTAACTTGATTTGGGACATTTCTCAAGCCAAAAAAGAAGGGCTAAGCCAACTTAAATTCAGGTTCTTGAAAGGCCGATTTGGTAAGCATGACCCTAAAGGCCTGGTCCTCCAACATGCTTCACGTGTATCATGCTGTTGGCCATACACTCATGATAAGTTTGAGGATGAAATTTTAACAGTGTGCTCAGGACTGGGAAGAGGTAGTACAGAGGATGGAAAAACCAAATATGACTAGGTTCAAGGCCATGAGCATGGATGAATAGGTGGAGAAAATAGAGCAGTCGACTCAAGAGGCCCTCAGAGGCAAGGAAGAAATCAGAGCGACAGAGACCACAAAGGCACAGAGAAGGGGATTTGTCTTGCTAGAAGGGGCACAAAGAATCATTGATCAGTTGAAAAATATCCCGATCTGGTATATATGTCAAGGATTCCCACTGATGACCCAATCAAAATCAGAGGAGATCTAAGTGGCCTAGAGCTGATACAACTTGAAGAAATCATCGGGCCATAAAACCCTGAAGTTCGACCACCATAGATCTGATCACCAGGAGGAATTTAAACCCAGCCTGAGATAGCGAGGACATCAGGAAGGACAAGTGTACAAAATCCCTTGTTCAACTTAATAACCATCTATGATGATGAGGAGAGTTCGGAGGTGTCCCTGCTGACTCCAGTGCAGATTACAGAGGAAAAAGAACCTGAGAGGGCATCTACCCCAGGTTCGGTGCTCCAATTTAGAGTCTTCTGCAGAGAGAGTACGAGGTCAAAAGTACCTTAGTCACTGAGATACTCGACATGCCAGGAAACCCAATGGACAACTTGAGGGATGAGCTAGGGCCGAGTGGCCAGAAAGAAGAAATTCCATGACAAGAAATTGACATTTCAACAACCGATTTCCAAGTAAGTATCGAAACTACCCATGGTTCTTCAGTTTTGGCCGATACCTTACCAACCGTTGAGAAACAAATGAAAGTCGATCCATCGGGACATATGGAAGAAGTTCCGGAACCCATCCTAGAACAAATACACATAGTTCGGAGCCTGGGAAATACTCTAACTTGGGGATAGAAACAAATCCTCGAACCTGTTGATGAGGTCACCGATATACAAGAAATATCCTATGACCAAAAGAGAAAATACACCATGAAGAGAACCACTAAGAAGAGGAGGCTTACGTTGGATAGTTATATTCTCATCACCACCGAGGAAAAACTGCTCAACACAGAACACGCCAAGACGTTCGAGCTTATCTGCATAGAGATGGCTATCACAGATGCCATCCTGGGTAGAGAAAGAATAGATGAAAAGTGTTGAAATAATGTAACTGCGAAGAGAATTATTATTATTTTGTTATTGGATTATATCCCCATTGTGGATTAATCATGTCATTATTATTATTTTTATTATTAGATTAATCCCGATTGAGGATTAATCAAGTCGGTAATTGTATAAGGACCAAATCCCCTTTTGCGGATTGGTCATCGGACAATTATAATGTGCAGAATAAGAAGTCGGCCCCAGCAGTTATAATGAAAGGGCCAGATTTAATTATTGGTGGATTTACCCACCCAGTGTGAGAGGTCGGCCCTACCAGATGGTGACTCTTCACACGTGCCAGATTGATATAAATAAGAGGCCAGCGCCTCACTTCTAACACAGACTTCACTTGCTCATTCTCTTATGAGGCAAGTTGCATTTTCAAGTTGGAGAGAGGAGAAGAAGGGTGGTGCATCTCTTGTAGGAGGATTTTCTGTATTGGTTGAGTTATCTCTTGAACATTGTATAAGCTATTTATGATAAGGAAGTTTTTGCTGGGTTTTCTTCCCCTAGAGGGTTTCCCAGGATAAATGCTGTGTCTCTTGTGGATGTGTATTTCTCAGTG
>ML812763.1:157533-178858 GCA_009831015.1 Picea engelmannii
ATTATGCTCTTATCTTATGAAATGAAAAGAACTATAATAATGGCATAAACATTAACAAAAAGGAGATGGCTGCTGCGCTTAAGGAGCTAGAGCATCTGTGTCATTTGGAAAAATACTATCAAGATTCCACACATGCTACGTCGTTTTTGAGAAGTGAGTTTCAAGATTCCTATGACAAATTCATGAATGAACGACACCTTTTCACTGCAGGTATAGCTGACTTCCAAGAAGACACCCTTATGGTGCTAATGAAATGCAAGGACGTGGAAAGGTGGTATGATAAGGCTCACCAAGTAGTGGAAATGATCGATTACATCAATGCGATCCAAAAGGGACGAGACGTCGAAGAGCAGGGCATTCAAGTGCTGAGGGACAACAACATAGATCGTTTAGGAAAGCGATGAAATACTGGGTGAAAATGGCCCAGGAACCCCAGCAGGAGATTCAGGAGAAATGAGATGATTGCGAAAAGAACTGGGAAAAGATTAATCGGGAGATGAAAGATATCGACCTCCCAGAATTTGGCTCACCCGAGGACTTTGTCGACTTGCATGACCTAGTAAAGAAACATGTGGAACAAGACTTAGTAGTGACAATGGAGATAATAAAGGTGGCGAGCATGGTGCCAGGTCAGGTACAACATTTCATGGAGATTCTGATCAAGGCTTGAGCATTTTTGCAGCGGTTAAGTGTCAAAATAGTTAAGTATCAAGCATGGGCAGTAGAAGTAAAAGAAATCCTTTCAGCCCTGATGGACCAACACAAGTTCCCTTATGCCAACACATGTGAGGATATCTTCGTCAAATGGTCATATTATGAGAAGAGTCATCCACTTTAGTGAAACTATTTGATGATTCTTAGAAGATAGAGAGATGGAAGCATCATGTGGTGATATTTTGTTTTACTTACCTTGCACTTTTGATAGCTATTTTTAGTTAATGATTCGTTATAAATAAGAGGATTAACCTTTTAGTAAAGTTTGATGGTTTTGGCAAAGACCCTCATTTTTGGAATTGTAAAGAACTATTTCCAAACTAGCTTAATTGAGAAGTCCTGTTTAGGACCGGAGACAAACTTCTGTTTTTCATCAAAGGCATTGTGTGATTGGATTTGAGGAGGAATTACTTCCAACTTTATTTCATGAATGGATGCTGTAATGATTAAGAGTTTTCAAATCTATTGATAAGTTAGCTGTTTCAATATTTTTTTTATAGTTCTTGTCTCTAATGATGAAAGCAAATCGTTGTGTTAAAGTGTGATTAATGCTAGAGATAAGGAAACTATTTTTCTTTCCATCATTTTATTGCATGTATGTTTTCTTTCGATATTTTTATCTCAGTCAATAATTGAAATACCAACAAGTTAATGTATTAGTACTAGGCTTGTCACATGTGTGTATATATTTGTCTTCATGCTTGAGCACTAGGGTTATCCCAAGCCCAACCTTCTTCAGTAGTTAAGAACCCTCCATTTTACTAGCTAGTTTATACCAACAAACATCTTCTAATTAGACCCATCTAATAAGAAAAAATACAAAAGATAACATTTAAACTGAAGGAGGAACTTTCATAAGAAGATATCCTTTCAATCACTATGTAAACCCATTGATAAATTAGCTGGATCGAGAAATATGGAGAACCATTCCACCATCAAACATTGCAGAGTCTAATTGGGCTTCTATGGCAGGTTTGGTTCATGCTATTGAGTTAAAGGGATTTAGGACCCCTCAATAGTAGGATAAGACCATTAAATACATATTATGGAAATATCACTTCACAAGTCATGCTTGCTACAAAATAATATAATTCAACACATATCCAATACAATGATACTTGTGTATTTATATCTTTTCATGAGTATTCTTAAGGGTTCTATTCCAACCATCCCTTATTATTATATTATTTTCTTTTAATTACATAGTGGGTCTATTCTAATATTGTGGCCACATTACATTCATTATCCCCTCAGGTACCCCATATTACCCCATATTACCCTCCCTAGGTGCATTACATTCCATCTCCCTTTGCATGTTTCATCCTCAAAACATGGGAAAAAGCCATATACTATGACCTATTGAGGAATGTAGTCAACTAGTACCATGCACGAGTATTCATCCATCCTAGTGAAATGTGGACATGGGGTCCAACTGTGGCCTTTCCTCGATCTAGATTTTGATTTCTTCTTGGGATCCATGTATTTCCTACACTACTTCAATATCTCCATGCATTTCTTTTAGTTCTCCATGTGCCTCCATACTAGTTGCCTCTTTGGTTCCATGTTGAGCCATAGTAAGTTCGTTGACGCTCATGTCCTGGCCTTGATGATTGCTGTTTCTCCTTGTGGTGTGGGTGGTGATATACAAAAACCTTGATTATCAATGCTTCTTTCTTTGACCCTTCAACATGTGGTTCCTTCACTTCTTCCTTTTATGCCCTTCTTGGGGATTTTCTTCAAGTTCTTATGTAGACTCTTTTTTTTATTCAACCATTGACTCTTATTTTGATGTGTCATTAGGTACTGCAATTAGTTCCTTTTCAAGGACTTCTTCATGTACCTCTTTGGGCCCTTCTTGTTTAATAAGATAAATATCCTGCAATGCAATTTTTCATTTTCTTGTACCATAGCTTCAAAAACTTATTTTGCACGTTAATATTAATTATACCACTTGAGTCCATCCAAGGATATCCCAACACAACATCCACATCATTCATATTTATAGCATACAATTTTGAATGCAACACATATTCATCCATAGTAATCTTCAACTCTCTCAAAAAATTGATCATTTTCACCCTCAAACAATGTTCTTTGAATATTCTTTGTAGAAACTTGCAATCTTTTGGCCAAATTAACATTGATGAAATTATGCTTGGAACTAGGGTTAATGAAAACAATGACCTTCTCTTGTTGAATACATCCACGAACCCGTAATATGAATTTTCCATATGGAAATAAATCTCTAGTTCTCTGATTATCCTTCTTCACAACATGAGACTACTTATCTAAAAGTACTTTTTCATATTCTTCATCAAAAAGTGCTTTCATTTTATCATGGTTAATAAAATTCCACTACATGTCCGCATCGTATTTGAAATCTACCCAAAATATCCGACACTTTCCCCATATATATATTATGTATTCTTCAATAGTAATACCATCTTTTTCGGTAAACCACATATTTGAAAATAGATCCAGGTTCGAAAGAAAATCACTTATTATTGAGCACACACTTATACTGAGAGGAGGGGGGGTGAATCAATATAATAATTTTTTCTTTTTCTTTTTCAAACATTCATGAACCATAAGAAAACAATCACATATGAGATCTATTAACTGCAAAACATGGAACACAAGATTTGCGTGGAAACCATTTTAGGAGAAAATCACAAAACTTATATTTATAATTATTTGTAGGTACCAACCTACCGTTACAAATATTTGTATGCACCAACCTATTGGAGACACCAATATCCACTAGTACAAATCATGGTAGGCACCAACCTACTCTTATAGATATTCGTAGACACCAATCTACCAGAGACATCAATCCTCACTGCTAAGAACCAACTTAGCAAGAGACACCAATCTCTTTGTTTGAGCGTCACCAACCTATTCTTACAGATATTCGTAGACACCAATGTTATCTTTTTAGCTCGGGAGGTACTCTGCATGTTTTATCTTGTATGCAAAAGTTACCTTGTACCTACACTACTAGGCACTTAAATTTGTAATGGGTTTTTATAAAGTTGTAACAAATTGGTTCTTTTATTAAAGTGACTTTTTTAATGAAGTGTACCTTCTAATATTAAAGTGACTTTATTTCATAAAGTGCACTTATGTAATAAAATAAAATGTACTTTAATATTTTAAGTGATTTATTTTGGAGGGAATGAATCATGGCCCTTGATCTTGTAAAGGCAAGATTAGATCTTGGCCTTTGGATCTAGGGTTGGGGAAGGTGAAAAGACACTTGGGAGGTAAAAGGTCATCTTCAGATTTTATAAAAGAATGCATTGGGTAGTGTGCAAGAAATTGAGAGGAGTTTGAGAGATTTTCTGAGTAATCTTGAGATAGGAAAGATGGCAGCAAGGAGGGTACATTTTTCAATAAATCTAGGGCACAAATCCCAAGGAGGATTTTCTATTTTTTATTAGTGCTATAATTTATTGCTATGAAGGAGGTCGTGCTGTACAGATCCATACAATAGAAAACATGGCATGAAAATCAAGGCAAGTGTTGGCACATAAATCAAGGCAGCTTGGGATATTTGTTGCTGAAGGAGATTCCATGCAACAACTGTTTGGATTTGTTTTCGAGGTGCTTTTTTTTTTCTGGGTGGGCCGTACAATAGTAAAGACTTGGCACAAAAATCGAGGCATAAATTTTTGGGATAGTTTTTGGGTGTTGTAAGTGGTTTTTCTCTTGGCTGGAAATTGTGTTATTACTACTGATATGTACTTTCCTGAAGCTGAATAATAAATCTCTCTCTCTCATTGGGTTTCCATGGCATTGCCTAAATTTCTGAGTTATTCATGGTTGATTGAATGCTGTTCAATGTGTTTATTCTGCTGCATAATTACTTAGCAATGCGTATTTATGATTATGGTAATTTTTGAATGTGGGTTTTAGACATTTCAGAGTTCATGAAAGACAACTATCTCTAGGTTTCTAAGTGTATGAGAGATTATTAGCTTGCTGATTTTTGTCATTAAAGTTTTACAACCAATGTATCAGAGACAACAATCCCCACCACTAGGCACCAACTTAGTAAGAGACACCAATCTCTTTGTGTGAGCTGCACCAACCTTCACCGAGTCTGCTTGTTACTTCTGCATTCACCATGTTTTCTTGTTGCTTCTACCTTCACTAGTTCTACTCACTGCTTTTGTCTTCACCATGTCTGCTCACTACTTTTTTTCTTTTCTAGCTCTGACCAAAATTTGAATTTCCAAATGGTAACTTTCTCAAAGCTTGTTGTTTTGGGCCTCTTCCCAAGAATCAATTTGTATAACATGCCACGTATCCAATTTTGAAAATATGATTATGAAAATGTTGCCTGAGGTAATTCTATATGTATCCTCTGTTCTCTGAAATTTTCACACTCTTAAGAGTCTAAGAAAAATAAGTTATAGTGAAAATGCCAAGATGATTGTTTGAAACTGATCTTAGGACCATTCATAAACCATAACTTCCACATAACATATCTCATAAAGTACAATAGACTAACATTTGAAATTTGTACCACATGCAAAAAATATCTCTCTTTTGTCTATGCAAAATTTCAAGTTCTTAAACATCCCAGAAAACAAGTTATAGCGAAAGTTCCAAGCTAATATGTTTGAAACAAATTTCAGGAGAATTTAGGAACCCTAACTTCCACATGGAATATCTCTGAAAGTATAGTGAACCAACATCTACAATTTGTACCACATGTACACCAAGAGCTCTCCTTTGTATCTGCAAAGTTTCAAGGACTGAAATATCCCAGAAAACAAGTTATAGTGAAAGTTCAAAGGTGACCTGTTTGAAACTGATTTCAAGATCATTCAAGAACCCTAACTTCCATAGGGAATATCTCCGCAAGTATAGAGAAACAAAATATGAAATTTGTACCACATGTACACCAATATATCTCCTCTATCTCTGCAAAGTTTCAAGTTCTAAGACATCCCTGGAAGCAAGTTATAGAGAAAGTCCCTAGATCTCTTCTCTATTGATTCCAAATTTCAAGATCCAAAACATCTTAGAAAAAAAGTTATCACGAAAATTCCAAGATGACCTAAAACTGATTTTGCAATTTAGCCTTTGCTAATCCATTTTTCACACACACACACACACACACACACACACACACACACACTTTCTTTGAATGCTTTATATTTTCATACCTTTTCATAACCATTCATGAAGGGACATGTTCCTTAATTAAATAATTAATTCCAAATACCAAGGGAAAATACCCCAAATACCATGGGAAAATACCCCAAACCATGGGAAAATACCCCAAACCCATGGATTTGAAACCACCATTTCACTTTTTACTTTTTTTCACATGCACCCATTTTTTAATATACTTGTAGACCTATATATATAAATCAATCTTGAAAATATTGTGTGTATTCTAATGCCATAATATGACATCAATGACATAATTAATATTTTGACACCAATGACAATGATTTCAACAATCTCCCCCTTTGTCATTGATGACAATCCTGGAACAAAACACATAGTCCACCAGACATAGAAATAATTCTCCCCATGTCTACAACTCTCCCCCTTTGACATCAATGGAAAAGGGATTCTCCCTCAAGATTGTGCTTCTCTTTAAGAACTTAGTTATGGGATGAATATTATTCCCAATTTCTACCTGATCTATTCAAATGTCTCTTTGGAAAGGGGTTTTGTGAAAATATCCGCAATCTATTCTTTGGTGACAATATATTCCAACTTGATATTCTGTTCTTCTACTTGTTCTCTTAAGAAGTGATACTTGATTAGAATATGTTTTGTTTTTGAGTGAATAACATGATTCTTTGAAATATTTATTACACTTGTGTTGCCACACATTATTGAGATTGGGTGTTCATATTCTACCTTAATGTCTTTCAAAGTCTTCTTCATCCAAATAACTTTCATGCAACATGATGATGCTGCTATATAATCGACCTCTGCTGTGGATAGAGAAACCAAAGACTATTTCTTGCTCAACCATGACATTAGACTATTGCCCAAAAATAATTCTCCTCCACTTCTACTTTTCCTATCATCAACACTACCTTCCCAATCCACATCTGTATATGTTGTTAGAGTAAAATATTCACCTCTTGAGTACTACAAGGAAAAATCCAAGGTGTCCTTTACATATATGAATATTCTTTTCACTGCTTGCACATGAGTTTCTTTTGGTCCATCTTGAAACTGTGCAACCAATACTACTGCTTGCATATTTTCCGGTCTTGATGTTGTCATATATAGTAGGCTGCCAATCATTGGCCTGTACAATTTTTGATTTACTTCCATAGATTCCTCATCTTTTCTCAATTTACAACCTGCGACCATGAGTGTGCTTACTGGTGCACACTCTTCCATTCTAAACTTCTTCAACATTTCCTTGATATACTTGGTTTGTAAATTGAATGTGCCTTTGTCGAATTGAGAAATATGTAAACCAAGCATAGACATCTCAAATTCCTTTTGCATTTCTATTGCAAACTCTTGGCACATTTTGTTCATATTGCCTCCAAAAATGATGTCATCTACATAAACCACAACAATCAATTGATTTTATCCTATTGTCTTGATGTAGATATTACCATCAACAATTCCCTTTTTGAAGCCTTGTTGTTGTAGATATTTTTCAAGCCTTGAATACCAAGATCTGGGAGCTTGTTTTATCCCGTAGAGTTCTTTTTTCAATCTGCATACATGATCCTTATTTTTTGATAACAAGAATCCTTCTAGTTGTTCAATGTATACTTCTTCCTCTAAATTTCCATTGAGAAAGACATACTTGACATCCATTTGATATACTTTGAAGTTCTTGAAACACTCAAATGCCAAAAATATTATGATAGCTTTTAGTCTTGTAACCAGGGAAAAGGTTTCTTCAGAATCAATACCTTCAACTTGAGCATATCCTTTACAAACCAATATTTCTTTATTTCTTATTACTTGTCCATATTCATTTAACTTGTTCATAAAAACTCACTTGGTGCCAAACACATTTTTATCTTTTGGTCTTGGAACAAGTTCCCATGTCTCATTCTTCTCAATTTGATTCAACTCTTTTTCCATGGCATCAATCCAATGCTTGTCTTCACTAGATTTTTTAAAGTTATTAGGATATATTTAAGATAGAAAAGATAAGTTTGCATATTCTACTGCACTTTCTATTCTTCTTATAGTCTGAACTCTCGTATCTTTATGACCAAGTATTAAAGTTTTCGAATGATACTTTCAGACAAATCTTGATGGTGTCTTTGTATCTTGACGTTCTGATTCTTCTTCTTCATTTTCGTCTCCTTATTCTTCTTCTTTGCAACTTGGCTCCTCTGTTTGAACATGTGTTTTCACCTTCTGATGCTTGACTTCATCCACTTTCACATTGGAACTCTCTACGATTTTTCCCAATGCTTTATTGTAACATCAATAAGCCTTAATTTTTGACAAATAACCAAGAAAGATACCTTCATCATATCTAGATTCAAATTTTCCCAAGTCCTCATCATATCTCTTTATGTATCACTTGATTCCAAAAACATTGAAGTATTTAACTATTGTTGGTCTACCCTTCTATAATTCATAAGGTGTTTTGTTGTTGTTGATTTTTATTTTCTCTCTGTTCAGAATGTTGACTGCTTCTCTCCAAAACATGTCTAATAGATTAACTTCATTCAACATTGTTATAACCATATCTTGTACAATTCAATTCTTCCTTTCTACCACTCCATTATGTTGTGGAGTTCTTGTAGTTGAAAAAAGTCTTTTTATTCCATGAAGCTCACAAAATTATTTAAATTGATTTGAGATAAACTCACCTCCTCTGTCTAATCTCAAGCACTTCATTTTCAAATCAGTTTCATTTTAAATCAAGTCTTTGAATGATTTGTACTTTTCAAATGCTTCATATTTTTATTTTATAAATGTAACCTATGTCATTATAGAGTAATCATCAATGAACACCATGGTTTAATTTTCACCTTGTAGACTTTGTGTTCTTGTAGGCCCACAAAGATCTGTATGAAAAAATTCCAATGGATTTGTTGTTGAGTACTCCTTTGATTTGAAGCTTTCTCTTGTCTATTTCCCATGTTGACATTATTTACAAAGAATGTTTAAAGTCTTAGCAATCTTTGGAATATCTCTTACTGCTTTTTTGGTGCCTATTTTTACTAGATTATCAAAGTTTATATGGCTCATTCTTCTATGCCATAACCAATTTTCATCTATTTGTCCCATATAACATTTTTCTCCCTTGCTATCATTGATGATATATACATTATTTGAGGTTCTATATGCATTTTCCATTAATCTTACCGATCCTTTCTTCCTTATCTTACAACCGTGAGAATTAAATGTGAGAGTCTGTCCTTGATCACATATTTGACTAACACTGAGAAGATTATGTTCCAAACCTTCAACACACAAGACATTATCTATTTTAGTATTTCCATTATCAAGACTAATAATACCTTTTCCGACTATCCTTGCAGTAGCATTATACACAAATGTTACACTGTCTTCGTTTACTTCATTCAAAGTGCAAAACTTTCTCTTGTCCCTTATCATGTGGCTTGAGCATCCAATGTCCATGTACCATATGTTTCTTTTGTTTTGAGAATGAAGGGAGGTTTGTACAAGAATATATTCCTCTTTCTTATGCTTTTCTTGCTCTTTCTTCCCTTTCCAAACTCCCGTGGGTTCTTTCTTTTGTTTGGCAAGGGTATCTTCTTTCCTGTTTTGTCTAGAAGTTTCCATTAGGCCACTTATACAAAAACGTGCTACGTGACCATAGTTGTTGCAATTATAACATACAATATTGTAATTAAATAATGGAACAAATGAATTATTGTTTCTATTTGAGAACTGTTGTGGGGAAAATCACCCTACGGACTAGCAAATAGATTTCAGACTTTGCATGTAGATATGACCGAAGAGAAACTACTTTCTACCTTCATCCCTAGATTTAAATCCCCTTTTCTTAGTAAATGCATGGAAATATCAACCTACCTCGTTCCCGACGTTTGATGTCGATCTTCCATTGTACTTGATTACTTGTTCACAGTACTCCTTCCAAAGCTGACCTGCATCCAAGACAAGCAACAACTACGGATGCATCCTACTTACATACTAACGGGTTAGAAATCCAAACATATACTGATCAAACTATAAACCTGATTATGGGTTCCTCTTCTTCTGTCTTCCAACTGCTTTTCTTTGAATCTCCTTTGGCACAAGGAAAGGCTAAAGGGTTGGGACAATGGGAATACATAAATGGGCAGAGTTTCTTTGCTATCTTTTTCCTCCTCCAAATGGGACCCCTAACCCTTCTTTTATAGGCTAGAAGGAGCTAGGTATTTGGATGAAGCCTCGACCATGCATGGCCGGGAGTTTCAGTTAACTCACCCATAGCTTTTGTGCTCCATCGACAACTTTCATTTTATCGTGATTTTGTCGGTCCACGCGGGCTGTTTTGGGTCAACCAGCATGTACACACGTGCAATAATGGATTAGGGTGCGTGGGCCTTTATAAAAGAGGATTTTGAAAGAGTTTTTCAACAGTGCTTTGGCAAAGAAGGGATATGAGTTGGCCTGATGCTAGGTAAGCATGTGTGGTGCAATTTAGGGTTATAACAGATGTCCCCTAATGTGTGAGGTCAGAAGAGCATTTGATGGCCGAAATACATTAACAATCTTTACTGATGCGCTGAATGATTGAGCCCAAGGATCAGAAACTGGGAGGTGCTATTTGCAAAATAACAAATGTATCATTGAGGCGGGCATACCCATGCTCACGATAAAACATAATCATGGCTACCAATCAAATACACTGTATATCCATGTCAAATAACTATAAAGAGTAGCCACGAACAATACACAGTGGAGCTACATCTTGAAATCAGAAAGATATACGTATAGAGTATCCATCTTCCAAAAGCTGATACGGCCTGATGGTTGGAGATGAGATCTTCAGAGCACGAGCAACAACTTCAAAATCTTCAAAACTCGGGTAGGAGTGTAATATGAGTGTATGACTGCACTATCCAGAGGCCTTCGACGACTCATTGGTCATGGACTTGATAATCTTGATGATCAGATTGAAGGCTTCAATGATTTTGAACAAGGACTTGATTGGATGTTCAGGATGGCTAGGTATGAGGAAAATAGACATATTGCAGAGGGGCCAACTTAGGCTTGGTGACAAACTTCCCTTGGATAATAGCACGACAAATGATGAGACTCAGGTAGCATGTATGTTAATCATAAGTCTACGAAGCAGGAGGCAACACAAACTCTCCATATGTTTGGAAGGATAACCAAATGGTGGAGGACACAACTCTTTATAGCGAGAAAAGCTTCCTAAGGTCGTACTACATCCCATAGTCTGATGAACAAACAAACAAATGTGCTTTATCCAAGGGTGACTTATTATGCTACCAATAAAGAAAATACTTTTCCCTTCCTCTTTTTGGGGTATATTTGATTTTTTTGTTCTTTTCAATAATTGTGAAAAAATAATAAAGGAATATTACATTACAAAGGAGGAACGAGTGTTGCAAACATACAAGTTCAAGGCACAAGGACAAGACTGATGTTCTAGTAGAATGATACTTGGGAAAAATCCTCCGGGGGCCAAAAGTGTTAAGATGCAGAAGCAAACTGTTACAAGGCTGGCGTATAAGGTATGCAAACATGGTTAATAAAACACACAATGGTAACGTCCTTCGATGTAAGTTTAACGAGCCCAGAGAAGGTAAGCTCGGTGGTTTTTCATATTTAGAGAGTCTGAAAAAACATAAAAGGAGACTCCATTGGGGTACCTTTTTCAAAGGTATTCTAGTCAATTCGAAAAAGGGGTAAACTAGCACTGACAAGACGACTATTCAAAACCATTTTAATGAGTGTGATAAAGACAAGATCACTTGGCCATTTTTTCATTTTTAAGGAGTCTGAAAAAATCTTAACTATGGACTCCATCAGGAATATTCTTCTGGACCAAGTTAACGAGTGTGAAAGAATAAGGTCACTCGACGATCTTTTCAATTTTAGGGAGTCTGAAAAGAGCTTAACTATGGACTTTGTGGGGGTTCCTTTTTCGTAAGTTTAGTCCCTCAGGCCCAAAAAAGGGATAAATTATACCTGAGAGTACTCTTCTAAAGAATGAAAGTTCCATAGAGTATACCTTTGTTCATACAGTTGACCGTTCGGACCGAAAAAGGGGTAAACTACCCCTAGACGGATGTGACTTCAAATTTTAGTTTAATGAGCATGAAAAGCCACAAGATCGCTCGACAATATTTTCATGTTTAGAGGATCTAAAAAGGGCTTAAAAGGAGACCCGTTATTTTTTGGGAGTCCTGAGGGTGAGATCAAGAGCGAAGAAGAATCATGCAAATGAGGCTCAAACTCATATTCAGGAAAGACTATAAGGACTCCCAAGCCTACAGTGTTTTAGAGAAGGCATGGACACCATAATGCAACCAGGACCTACCTAGGGCATCCATGTTCTGGTAAGCTCTACCGCCAAGTTGTGACACTTCTAAAGAAGATATGATGGTTCCATGTCACAACCTAATGGGATCGATCCTATGGTAGAGAAAAAAGACGAGACACAAAAGTCAAGGTAGTAACCTAACCTATATGCTCAAGTTGATTCTTGGAAAAATTTTCATGGACCATCAAAATTTCCTCAAAACTCAAAAAAAATGTCCCAATACCCGATCAAATCCCTCCCATATAACTCCTGAATCACTCTAAATGATTTTTGGTATAAAGAAAATGATAAGGGAGGCCAAAAAAGTGACAAAAAGAGGCCAAAAAGTTTATAAATAGAAGCTGGCAACTCATTATCACCATTGTTGATTTGGAAATTGACTCTGGAGCCAAAAGACCCCCTTTGATAAAAACACTGATTCCAGGAGCTACAGTGGGCGAAACAAACTTCCGTCTGGACCAAGTAAGTACAAACTCCCCTATCTAGCTATTCAATTCTTTAATTTGATTTTTTATTTCATGTTTTGGGTGGGCGTCGACCTTTAAAAGGTCGGACCTAGGTCCACGTGGGCTGTCTCTAGACAGGCCGCGTGTACACTTGGGCTGAGTAAAACCTACCCACGTGTACATGCGACTGTCACCTAGACAGCACGCGTGGACCCCCCCTTTATAGAAAAAAAGAACTAAAGAGCACTCACTCACCCTCCTGAACTTTGTTGTGTTGGCAGGATGTATGTCCATTGGAGGGAAAGGGAGCATGAAGAAGTTAGTGAGTTGGTTGCGGGAGATATGAATGCCGTGGCCGCGTTGATGCAATGTGGTTTGATAAAGTTCTTTCTAGTTCTGTTTATGCGAGCTCAACCGAGGCTACTGAATTCCTTGGTTGACTATTGGCACCCTGATGCAGAGGCCTTCATGCTAGAGGGGAAATCACTGGTGCCCACCACTGAGGATATCTATTTTTTGATTGGCCTCTCAAGGAGAGGGGAACCAGTCAATTTCAGGACGTTTCCATTGGGGCCGCATAAAATAGCGGAACTGATAGCCTTGCACCGTGAGGCTAGGACAAACCGTTTTATCTCTCAGGTGCCCATAAGAAAGATCACTAACCTATCACTGCAAGCGATATTATTTCTCATTGGGCGGATTACCGGTTCAACAGCCTTGCACCAGGTGTCTTGCGCATAGATGAACTGTGCTATCCAGTGCTTGAATGCACAAAGTTTTGATTGGAGTACCACACTACTGGAGTGTATGAAGAGGCAATTGACAGATTGCCGTCAGCGGACATAGAGGAACTTCGGGTTTGGGACTATTTTGTGTTCCTTCTTTTTCGATAGAGTTCCGAGATTTAGTCCTCAGGAAGTGGTACGAGGACATCAGGCCTCTTTTCCTGCAATATGTAGATGGGCAGTATTACTGCCGCGAAAGGGTGGTGGAAGGACCAATGAGTCCTTCGATGATGAATTTTTTGCATGGATGTCACGACAAATCCCTGTGATCGAGGATTACCCATATGTAGGGATAGACTTTTCTAGAGATCCTGAGATATCCGTGCCTCCTGGTGAGGAGTGAGGGGAGATGGGTAAGTCTCCACCTTTGTAGTTTTTTTTTTGTTGTATATATAATTTTTATGTCGTTTTTCTTATATATATCATTTTTTTTTATATGCCAGAGTATTTGATGGATATACGTTTGTTGCATGCAGATGTGGGACCAGTGCGGCCTGCCGATTATGCACAGAACATGCATCGTCCTCAGCTAGAAGCCCCAGCTGCCGCTACCGGGGGACCAACAGTAGCAAGAAAACTCCCAGCTGGGGAGGCTGAGAGGGTACTTAGATGAGTTGAATGGAAATTTACTGCACTCACTCACATAGTCCTGATGGCAGAGATTGAGGACCTGCTGCCATCTATGTAGCCTCATGTAGTGGGGGCACCTCAGATGTGGGTTCGATTGTTTAGGCGTTTAGCCCATGTTGTGGACCAGTATAACAGGGCCCATAGGCCCTTAACCTATTTAGATTTTTTACGTGCCACAAGCACTACTTGTATATAGTTTTTGAGGGCATAAGCCCTGTGACTCATTATTGGTCCTATTTTTGAGGCGCTTGCGTCCATCTATGTACTCTGGTTACTTTATGATATTATATATGGTTTTTTGATCTTTTGTGTCTTATGGATTACATGTGCAAAAATGTATTTACATGCTTATGTCAATGTTCTTTCATATGTGTGCAAGATGTCAATCTAAAATTTGATTAGCTAGAGTATCTATAATTTGGTTTAATCTCCTAGGAACATGAAAATATGTAATATAATCAAAGTTTTGTTCTAAGAGACGTACCGTAAGGAATCGTTGGTGTAAGGTTGGATCATGAACCTGGTATACTCTGTTTAACTGAGACACAACCAGTTGAGCATCGAGATAGACTCGGAGATGAGAGATACCCAATGACAAGGCGTCACGAAGAAAATCAATAACTTCACTATACTCGACGACATTATTTGTGGTGTCACCTAAGCATATACCTCCGGAAGATAACAACTGGCCCTGAGGTGTAAAGATTACCCAAGATGTGGAGGCAAGCCTCCGAGTGTGCCGACTAACATCATCTACATACCCAACAAACACCTTAGAATCACTTGAGATCTGCCATATTGATGAAAGATAACATCAATGACATGTCCATAACATTTAAAAGAAACTAAAAAGTAATAGTACAACGACTATACATATGTTACAAAAAGTTACGCACAGTGACCTGCCTATGAGTAATACTTCTTGAGGTAGAGCCCATTTATAGGCTCCGCCAAAGCATTCCCTTCAAAATCAACCAGACGATAAGTGCCCTTTTTTAATACCTCTTTTATGATGAAAGGTCTGAACCACATGGGTTTGAATTTTCCTTCCCCCAGGGGGTCCTTATCTTGGTCATAGACCAGGACAAGGTCGCCTTCAGAGAAAATCCAAGGATGAATGGACCTATCATACTGACACTTGAACTTATGTTTGTGAGCCTTGTTGGCCAGGGCCGCATCACGACACTGCTCAAGGTGTACTAACCGTTCTTCAAGTAGAGAAGTGTCTGGCAATAATTGTACTGCCAATTTTAGAGATAGGATCTGACATTCGATGGGAAAGACTGCCTCCAGCCCGTAAATGAGTTGAAAAGGTGAGAAACCGATTGCAGTCTTAAGAGAGGTTCGGTAAGCCCATAATGCCAAGTATAACATAAAATGCCAATTTGAATTGGCTAAGTTGATAGTTCGCCGTAGAATAGTCGTGAGTTTTGTTTACAGCTTCCACCTGCCCATTGGCTTGGGGATAGTAGGGTGATGAATGATCTTGCTGTAACCCAAGATTTGATGTTAATTTGGTCATAATTTGGTTCTGAACGTGACTGCCATGGTCAGTAACAATATCTCTCGGGATGCCGAACCTTGCTATGATATGGTTGAATAAAAAGAGAGCTGCAGTCTCTCCATCATCTTTAAACGTTGGCATAGCTTCGACCCACTTAGTGAAGTAGTCTACAGCTACGATGATATAGTGGTGCCCCCTTGCTAAAGGGGGGTTGCAAGTAGTGTAATCAATCCCCCACTTGGTGAAGGGACCAACTGTGATGACAGGAAACATGGGAGCAGGATGTGCCCTCATCTTCCGAGAGAAGATTTGGCACGGATGGCACTTCTTGAATGATTATATACAATCTTTGATAAGTGTTGGCTAGAAGTAACCTGCTCGTAGAATATTTTGGGCTGTTGCCAACCCAGAAAAATGACCGCCACAATATCCGGTATGGAAATTGTTAAGCACGATGACTGCCTCCTCATGAGTGAGACATCGACCCAAGATGCAGTCTACACCTCTCTAATACAACCTATCATCAAGTATGAGATAATTCTTAGCCTGATGGAATATACGCCGATGCTCATCACGAGAAGCATAAGTGGGGCACTTCAAAGTCTGGAGATAGATAAGTATGTCTCCATACCAGGGATCTGAAGATGTGATAAAAAAATATCTCCCTGGATAGGCGATTCTTCAGGCACAACGTCACCTGACTCAACCAGAAGTTCCGAAATAAGATCTATGAAGACCAATGACTTTTTGGACTTTGCTGGAACAAATTCTAAGTCAAACTCCTGGAGGATGACTATCCATCTATTGATTTTTTCGCCTATTACCCATCGTGTCAATATGTATTGGAATGGATTCACGACAACAATGACGGTGGTCTTGTGAAACAAAACATAATGACAAAACTGTTGAACAACATGAACTGCTGCCAACACAAGTTTTTCGATATGAGAATAATTAAGTTCCGGTCCTACGAGGCCTCGGCTCAGGTAATAGATCACATATTCTGAGAACAAGTCATCTTCCTGAACTAAAACCATGCCAATGGTTGACTCTGCTGCAACCAGATATAATAAGAAATCTTTGTTATAGTTAGGTGGCCGTAGCAGAAGGGCAGTTGTGAAGGTGTGTTTTAATGCGTAGAAAAAGCGTTGAGCGGCATCATCCCAGTAAGAAATAACGTCTTTCTTTAGTAAGCATTTAAATCCCTTGGTGATTTCAGTATAGTTGGCGATGACGCGTCGTAAAAAGTTCGCCTTGCCTTGTAGACTCTGAAGTTGAAGGATTGTGCGTGGGGGGGGCAACTGGATTATTGCCTCCACCTTGAGAGTATTGACCACGATCCCTGTTGTATGAAACCTAACAAATGTCCTGACGTTATGAAAAAGCTGCACTTGTTTGGATTCAAGTGAATCCAAAAGTAGCGACAATGTTCGAAGATAAGTCTAAGGTGTGTGGGATGATCCATTCTCTTGTGAGATCGTGATGATAAATCATTTAGATAGGCCTCGACTATATGCTTGAGATCATGAAAAGCAAAAGACATGGCCCGCTGGAATGTGGCTCCAACATTTTTAAGACCAAAAGGCCTCTTATTATATGCAAATGTACCCCAAGGACAATTGAATTCCATTTTGTGTTGGTCTTTGGGTTTGATTTGGATTTGATTATATCTTGAAAAAATGTCTATGAAAGAAAAGGCTTCACAACTAGCACATTCATCAATGATATGGTCGATGAATGGTGTTGGAAAATTATCTTTGGGACATGCCTTTTTCAAATCACGAAAGTCGGTACATACACGAATCGTGTCTTGTTTTTTATTGACCGACACAATATTTGACACCCATTGAGTCAAATGGATAGGATAGATAAAACCTGCCTTTAGCAATTTCTCTACCTCAATCTTGATGGCTACTGCTTTCTTAGGATTAACTGGATGAAGATTCTATCAGATAGGCTTTGCATCATGATACGTTGTGATTTCATGTTCAACTATTTTTGGACCGATATCTGGAATTTCCTCATAAGACTAGGCAAAAACATCGCGTAATTCTTTGAAAAGATTCGTGTAGATTTGAATCTCTTCGGGGGAGCAATCCGCTCCGACGAAAACGTTGTCCATGACACCAGGGTTTCAGGAGATGTTGATTGGTATAGTTTCAGTGATAGTTTCCATATTTACCTTAGCATAAATTTCATGTGTAGCTAAGAGATAAATAGGACACGACTGATCTCCCGACATGGTCACAGTGAATTCTCCTGCTTCGATTCGACTTAACTCTGGGAGAAAATATGATCTGTGATGAAGATCTTCCCAAGGTTTGTCTGGACTAGTCATTGCTTCGATTACTGATTCATCGGAAGGTAAGACTAAGTCTAATGAATCGATGTGAGCGAGAGAACCCTGAGCCCAAATAGGCTCTAGAAGTGGATCTAACTCATGTGTAGGAGTCAGATTAGGGTTAGCTGAAGCTTGATGGACTAAAGAGTATGCTACTTCAACGATAGACAAGGGCATGGACATGCCTGGGTGCCCTGTCTCATCCATCATGGCCGATGGGGAAGGAAGTATCCATGGATCCTCGAAGTAAGTCATGCGGAATGACGAAACTTGAAAATTCTCAACCTTATGGTGATTGGATATAAATTTGATATCACCATGAGGAGGTGGGTAATCAAAGGTACCCATCAAGGATGGGCACAAACCAACTCCTATGTTGACAACACCTGGTTGAGGATTATCAATCATCGAGACCGTGGATGTCCTCAAAGCAGGGTCAGGTCTGGAGAAAGACAATTGATCGATGGTCACTATCCAACCCTCGTGTGGAAACAACAAGACCTGGAAAACTATAGCAACCATATCTTGCATAGCATAAGTCCAACTCCTTCCTAACAAGAGGTTATAGTTGAGGGGAGCATCGACTACCTCTACTTCAACACACACAGTCTTCCCTCCTAACTGCATGGGGAAAGAAGGAACGATGCCATGTGGTCGGAATGAACGACTGTCGAAAGCAGTGAGGAAAGTAGGTGATGGAGACAAAATAGGCTGGCCAATGGCCTTCCAACATGCCAATGACATAACGCATGTTGAGGCACCCTCATCAACCACTGTGCGGAAGATATTCTGAGTAAAATTTTTCATGGGATAAGACACTACTATCTGAAACGCTACGTGGTAAGGCAGATGAGGTTTTAAGTCAGTTGTATCCAATGTGATGGTACTTGGATTACAAGTCTCAGTAGAGCCTAAAGCAGTTAACAAGACTTTCCTCTGAGAAGGATAGCTTTGGAGGACCTCCAAAGTAGACATCACACAAGGTGTTTGTGATAAATCCTCCACCAAAGAGTAGTTTTGGGTGGCCCTTGCATTTGGGTTATGAGAATCTTTTTTAAATGCACCTTTTGGAATGCATGTCATTGTTTCCCCCAACGTCTTATCAATCTGTAGAGGAAGAGATGGGAGGTCAGGTTCTTTACCCTTCTCAGAAGCGCTTGGTTTACTATAGTCGTGTGCTCTAGTCAATATAAAAGCATCACCCCTAACCATATATACATTCGTGGATGCGGGGTTGTTCGGAGGCGGGCAGGTTTCTTGGCTTCCCCCTTCCGTGCTTGCAGATGCTTGAGTTAGATTTTTCCCATGTTGAAATGGATTAGTTAACACTGCTTGCTGTTGCTGTGTGACAAATTTTTTGGCCTCTACAAGTCGAGGACATAGATGGGTTGGGTGGTCTTCCGTGCACAAGTTGCATGGATACCTCGCCTTCTATTTTTCATTGTTGTCCCCGCCAACATTATCGTTGGGTTTTTTGTCCCCCTTACCATTCTTTCGTTGTTTTTTCTTCCCTTCAGGCTGCTGGGTGGCCTTTGGGTTAGTCGACTGCACTGTGTGTACTTTTGACGTTTTGATAGAGGAAGCAGCCAAAGCAGTAGTTTGGCTAGCCGCCGCGTGTTGTATTGATAACTGTTGCAATTGCTTTGTCAATTTCTCAGTGGGCTTTGTTTGTGATGAACCAACAATACCATCGGCATGTGGTCCAACTCTCTGTCTAGTCTTATCCAGTATTGAACATGGTGCATCTGGCAAGATGTTGTATAATAAACAAGACTGAGAATAGATGAGATCAAACTGTTGAGCCCTCATGATGGCGTCTTCTTCAGAGAAAACTCCTGTTGTCATAACGTCATTGGATAACTACAGGACCAAAGACTTAAGGAACCACTCAAGAAGGAATGATGGTGGGACTGGTACCTTGATTAAACTCTTCCAACATCTCCATTCTTATATGTGATCAGAGATATAGTCTGCTGTTGTCTGTTCGAAATTGGTGAGCAGATTTGTGCCAGCGTTGTATCTCACAGGTAACGGGAAATTGTTCAGGAAAGCCATCGCCAGTTCACCAAAAGAAGAGTATCTTGAGCAATCGAGCTCAATGTACCATTTCGCGACACTCCCAATGAGAGTACGTTGAAACAACCACAACTGCATGGAGTCATCTTTCAATGAGTTAGATGAGCACCAAAGATGGAAGGTAGTCACATGATCGCCTGGATCTTCGTTAGGCTTGGCTAACTTTGGAATGTCCGAAGGCAACTTCGTTGACATAGGAGGCCAACATAGATCGTGACAAATAGGGTCATTCAACAACCTTGTCAAACTTGGCAAGTGTAAAGTCGCCAGGAAAGGTAGTTTGGGTTGTTGGTGATAACCTGGGAAAAAGGGGCCTGTAGTTTGACTGGCACCAGGTTGCTAGGAAAAGTTTGGCTGCTGGCCCAGATTCTGGTAGAAACCATGGCCCTAGCTAGCGTATGGATTTTGCATATGTGGAGACATCATCGACTGATTTCCCAAATAGGACATATATTGTTGGGCATGCATTATATTCAAAGGACTTTGGGAAGGATTACCCCATGCCGGTCCCGTGGGGATAAGCATAGTAGTTTGTCCAGGGTTCCATTGATTGTGGAAAGAATTACCCCAGATTGACATTCCAGATGAGGGAACTGATCCCTGCCTTGAATTCCAAGGTCCTGCTAGGTTTTCCCCCTGTGCAGGAATAATACCCTGCATAGGAGTAGATTTTCCAAAAATGGGGTTGCCCCCAGCCGGGAAAGTGATTGTTGAGAAGGTGTTGTTACCAAATGTTCCATTCAAAGAAAACAGTGTCGAACCTACCGGCATACTATGTGAAGGTGGTCCTTGACTCCCCGCTCCAAATAAACTATTGTGTGTAGGTTGCTCGACGGATTGCTGATGCGAGCCACTGAGTGAAGGGGACGAAGGAGGGATATGACCTCCTCCATAAGAGAAAGCGTTAAAAGGAGCAGGAGTGCCCCCCATGTGACCTTGCAGAGGAGCGCTAGAGGTCCCTTCCCCTAGACCCAAAGTCTATAAAGTGGAGTAGGAAAGTACATGACTTGTACCTGAACTAGGCATCCCGTATGAGAACGGAGGGCTTGTCGCACTTGGTGTGAAAGGGGTTGTGACCGCCGCCAAAGATGGGATCATACCACTGTGCAAAGTAGTTGCGGTCAAGTGTTGATTAAGGTTGGTTGTCATTGATGTCAACTGTTGAAGAAAGACCCGTAGCACGAAGTTTTGGGTAATGGACCCAATAGTGTTTGATGTAAATATGACTCATTATTGTTTTTTCATGGTCGATAAGAAGTAAATATGGATGAACTCCAAAGTGGTCCCCTTATGGTGAAAGCCCTCACGGGAAGACGCTTTGTGGAG
>ML812763.1:198399-208514 GCA_009831015.1 Picea engelmannii
CAATTTCTGCCAAGGAAAGTGCTCTGATACCACTTGCAAGATACCAGATATATAAAATATGCAGAACAGAAATAAAATGCTAGAAATGGCAGAATAACAGTAAAATATCCAGCATAATCTTCACAATACATAGAAATGATATATGAAATAGCAATAGAAAAACACTTCGATTCAGAAAGCAATGTTCACAGGCCTCTTCGAGGGGGCAACCTCCAGTCGAGCAACACTTTGTTACAATAATCTCCAAGCTAGGGTTTTCATACCCTCGACCCTTATTTATACTAAATGTGTCTATTAAGAGAAGCATCTAGAGGAAGATCCTTCTAGAAGCGAAACATTCTATTAGGTCTTCTTACATCCGCCTTATTCTATTTTATTGAAAGGTCTTATTAATATTGACCTTTATTACATACAAATACATTGATCTACCTATGTGCGGGTTAGGACCTTAACATTTAGAGAAGGTCTCAGGGTTTCCTATTGGGCTAATCCTCCTTAAGTTTGGGGTGTTTCCCAGGTGAGAGACAATCCAGGTCATGTAAGTGTATGAAGTGGCATGGGGTAAGTGTTTGGGCATGGAGTGCAGTGATAACATGGAAATGTAAGTATTACTTGTGGGTTACTTTGTAGAGGGAAAAATGCACCTTGTCATAGATGCCATTGTTTACTAGCCCATTTACTACCTTTTACTCTTAGCTTTATTATATTTTCCTCTTTTTCTTTTGTGCTTCAAGGGAAGAGTTGAGGGACACTGTCCTGGCTTGGTGACCAGAGGTGACAACGTTATCCAATTTTTTTTATGGAGATGAGAATGTTGGCTCGTGATGAGACCCCCTTTCTCTTGGCTATGCCACCAAGAGCCACTACCCTAGTTTGATGACCATATAGGTGGTAGTGTCATACCGCTACATGCCCATGGTCATAATAGGCTGACTCGTGATGAGATCCCCTATCCACCAACTAGTACTTTGAGTGTTTATTTATCTTTACGGGTTCCATTTTCTTACTGAGAATATTTTTACTGCTTTCTTGAGAATCCTTGGGCAAAGCATATCAAAGGTTTCAAAGGATTTTAACTCTTTCCAACTACTTTTACCCTCTAGGCCTTTAGCCCCTTCTTCCCACAAGGAAAGGTACAACCCTTCATAATATGGCCAATCCAAATTCCTAAACAAAGGTAGGGGAAGATGAAGGGAATAAATATGGAAAGTGGTAAGTATAGAGGGAATGAGAAATGGCCTTTCATATACCCACCCAGTGGCAACCCATCCTAAAGGGAGATCAACTTAA
This sequence comes from Picea engelmannii, assembly GCA_009831015.1. Lineage (NCBI taxonomy): Eukaryota > Viridiplantae > Streptophyta > Pinopsida > Pinales > Pinaceae > Picea > Picea engelmannii. The sequence goes on from ML812763.1 coordinate 199,690, forward strand.
TAGGGCATCATGTCACCCTTCCAATTATGAACAAGTCAAAGAGCATAATTTCCAAGAAAATGTTATGAAATGAAGGAGAATTCAATGCAACATATTCAAGTGCTTCAAGAATCAGAGTGACACATACCTGATACCCAGAATCATTACCTCATGGAGCAAGACTTACTACTACTTCTGGACCAGGCTGTTGGGATGGATATTGCTGCTGTTGATAAATGGGCTACATTGAAGAAAAGAGGGGTCCTATGGGGCCATGCTCAAGTCATATGGCTCTCGACACTCCATTTCTAGGACCTGTGGGCCTTGAGACATTATCTAATTAGTTATCCCTAGGGTAGGGGATAACATCTAGCTCCAACTCGAGGAAATGTGCTCACCGTAGAGCGCATGAGAACCTCAACATCTCTGGTATGACATGTGCCTGCTAAATCTCAACAAAATGTTTTAGTAATCCTTAGGGTGGTGATATCACCCCTTGTTCATAAATTATATAATAAAAGAAAGAACATCTCTAATCTAGCATATAATCACGAGGATACATACCTGGAAGTGAGACAAAATATATAAAATGTAACTACAACTATGCTAACATGATATGCAGATGGTATATACAATGGATGCAAATGCATACATACCTCTACTTACATGTTGGTTGAATGCTAGGTGTAGTCAAATAACCAATGAAAGCATTCTAGCAATATCTCATAATACCTGCCTCTGTGCTTCATCATAAACCAAAATAATGACAAGTCAAGCACACAAATAACATGAGTTAGAACATGTATCACATCATCGAAAATCATAAACTCTAGCTCATGAAGGAAGGAGGGAGGGACAAAATTATGACAAGTCACACTTCTAGGAAAGTGCTCAATCCATCTCAGAAAGGGATTGTGAAAAATCAAAGGCTCAAAAGAATGAATCAAAGAGTCTAAAGGTTGGCTACCTTGGACATCATCACATCCTGAGGTCTGGGAAAGGACTAGTAAAAACCTAGAGGATGATTCGAAATTTTCTAAGGGAAAGCTAAAAGACTGAGATAATAAACTTCTTCTTAACGTATTCAACCAACCCTTGAATTCTAAAAGAAGGCTTTTCCCCAGAGAAAACTAAAGACAAGGGACATATTTCCCAACTACACCCTCAGTGACATAATGAGGTAAAGTAGCTGAAGGGAGTTTGAAAACCTTGTCACAAGTACCCTTCTTTTAGCGAGAAATGTCCTCCCCTTTATCAAGATGTGAGCACAATGGTGGTTGATAATATTCTTCATAGAATAAATCCAAGTGCTCAAAGTAATACTCATCAAAATCCTCAAGGTATGACTGAAAATCACCAGGAGAGAATATAACTAGGTCACCCTTGGAGATGTATGTAACTATATCATTTCCTTGTTGCCAAATGCGAGAATTAATAGTGACCTGATATGATAGCTGTAAAGGAAACATTTGGAAATAATCCTCAATGTCGTAAATAAGATCCCCATCATAACCAATTACATCTCATTTACGTTTCCCAACATGTATGAACTCCTCAATATTATAAACTATGTCATTTTCTTCATCATAACATGAAGGGATTAAAGCATCCAAAGGCTCCTCTAACACTTCTTTTTTTTCCAAATCACAAAATAAGGCATCATCAAAATATTGGAAAGGGAAACAACTCATCGTATTTACTTATTCTTGTGGAATAGCTTCAAATATTTGGATAACTTCATCAAATGGAGGAACAAGCATTAGTGCCTCGTCCTCATGACTTCCCCCTACATTTTCAGCTTCATAATGTGGAGGCTGTAGCTCGTCCAAGGGTTCCCTTTCTTCTTCACTTTATGAATCATAGAATAAGGTATCATCAAAAACCTGAAAAGGAAAGTGAATAACCTCATCCTATTCTTCTTGTGCAGGAGGAAAAAAATTTGGATGGCTTCATCAGAGGGAGGAGCACACATTAATACTTCATCATCATTTTTAATATCTTTAGGCTCTCTCTCTTCAACCAGGTCCTCATTATCTTTGCTAGAAGCATCAGTAAATTCTTGTTCTTCTCCATGGTATTGGTAACCTTCATCAATATCCTTCTACTCAACCTCTTGTTGATCGATGTATTGTTCCCTTATTTCTTGAAATTTACTAACAAAGGTCTCAAGGGAAACTATTCTCTCCAGACTAAGAGTATCTGGGGTAAAGAGGTGTTCTCCCTGGAACAAGGAGATATTTTCCTCGATTTGTATAGCCATGTGATAATATTATTGGATTTTTCTTGGCCCCTTTTTATTGAGGAGAAAACCTAAATTCACTAAGAGTGCATTGGTGTATAGGTAAGCGAGGTACCCGTCTTCAAGACAATGGCTTCTAGGAATTTGTTGTAGAAAATTCTTGAACCTAATATGGAATTCCTTGAAAATCTCGTTCTTAGTTTGTTTCATGTACTCAAGTATTTTTATTATCATGTGGATATCTTCTAATTTAATACCACATTTATCGAGATTTTTTTTTTCTAACTTGTCCATATATGTGATGCTATCATTAGGGAGATCATCATACCATTTCCATGAAGAGTGGTAGAGAAAAGATTCATTGCCAAATTTTCAGCATCATCACTGATAGGGTGGAGTTGAAAGAAAGCCCAAAAATGATCCATGTGATATTTGACCCTAACCCCATCATTACCAGTGAATCTAGGGAGCCAATTTTCATACCTCAGAGGCATTTGTCGAGGGTAACCCAAAATTTCACTCATATATAAGGGTTTGAAATTACCCGAGTCCCATTGAGAAGCCATGGTTGGCTTTGTCATTAGTGGAGTCACCAAATAATCCTTCTAGGGATCGTCAAAAGGAAAAGAGGGAATCACCCTCAATGGAGTCACCAGGTAAGCTTTGTGAAATAAAGGCTTTGGATAAAGACTTACTGAAAAGTGTCATTCGATGAAGATTGACTCAGTGTTCCTTGACAACGACGCTAAAAATGTTATCGCACAATTTGTACTTTCTCAAAGCTCAAGGAAAGTGAGGCAAGATTGGCGTAACAAGGGGGTGACCTATCACTGTCACCTTAATAGGAAACACCTTTCTATTTAGGAGTATGTTAATATTATGCCAAGGGAGACGTCCCTAGTGATCTGAAGGGATGATGAACTAAGACAAAGATGCAAGAATACCCCCCTCTCACTGGTCACTCAAGTCACAAGGTTCTTTATATATTTAAGAGATGAATCAAAAGTAAAGATGAAGTGTACCTACCCAGAACAAGACAACAAAGAAAAATATGGCAATTTTCAAGTACCAAATGATGTTAGTGCTTCGATAAGACAATGAAGCTTTGAAATATAAGTTGTCTGATATAAAATTGCAGTGGTATGAAATTTTACAACAACAATGAGTATTTTATAACAACTGCAAGAAATACGCCTTAGAATTGCTTGAAAAGACAATGAAAAAGTAGCTTTAACTAGGCAAAATGATAATCAATTGTCACAAGCATTTTCTGCAGTGTGTAGCTAGCATTAAATGTCAATTTTGCAAAAAAATTGCTGCAGTTAGATGGATGTAACAATATTTTGTAACAAAAACACGTATTAGTTCTCATAATTGCAAGAAAATATCATGGAAACTTAACATTCAACAAGTAGATTGTTTAGCAATTATCAAAAACATTTTCTGAGTGAGTTAGATGTGAGTTATGTAGGTGTATGTAGCAAATTAATATAGATTAGTATGGCTGTAGTAGTGATTTTCAACAACAACAAGTTAACTAGTGAATTAGTCTAATTTAGAGTTAGTAGAAGTTAGCAAAAACTTCAGAGAATAGTGTTTGAGTGTTTGATCAACCTTCTAACAAAAGACAGACAAGAGACTAGTGCCTTTAGGGTTTATGGAGTCAATTATATCAACACATTAACTTGGAGAGACAACAATGATTATACTTGTCTAAAAGATAACAAGGTGGAAGTTTGAGAAGTAGTACCTTAAGTTATCAAGCACCAAGCCTCAAAGAGAAGGTTCAACTATGGTGTAGGCACTTCTAGGCCCTAGTGATTTCTCCTATCCTTAGACTTTTAAAAAATATTTAATGCAATAAGAACTAGACAAAGCTTCTAAAGTGCTAACACTTTAGGGCTCTAGAAGTTTGTCTAGACAACATGTTCTTAAGAAAAACTAACAAAATAAAGAGCAAGAAAGAAGCACCTTATGTTTCTTACTCCTAGGGTTTCAAGCAAGCAATTTCATAATATTACATATGAACAAGTAAACATACCATAGACAGTTATCATGAAATGAAAATTGTAGATTTACTTCACCAAGAATAATCAAGCACAAAAACCCTTTATTTGCCAAAATTTCACCAATAAATGATCCAAAATGCATCAAAAATAGCCTCCAAGAAAGTATGCCTTGGTAGTTTCTTTTAACTCTTGCTAGCTACTTTTACCCTCTGGGCCTTTAGCCCCTTCTTTCCACAAGGCAAGGTACAACCCTTCCTAGTGTGGTCAATCCCAATGCCTGAACAAAGATAGGGGAAGATGAGAGGAATAAAGATGGAAAGTGGTAAGTGTGGAGGGAACATACAATGACTTTTCATAGACCCACCCAGTGGAAACCCATCCTAAATGGAGATCAAATTAGTAGGGCATCATGTCACCCTTCTCGGTATGAACAAGTCAAAGAGCATAATTTACAACAAAACATTATGAAATGAAGGAGAATTCAATGCAACATATTCAAGTGCTTCAATAATCAAAGTGACACATACCATGATTCCCAGACTCATTACCTCACAGAGCAAGAATTACTACTATTTCTGGACCAGGCTGGTGGGATGGAAATTACTATTGCTGATAAATGGGCTACACTGAAGAAAAGAGGGGCCCTCCGGGGCCATGCTCAAGTCATCCAGATCTAGTACCTGTGGGCCTCAAGACATGATCTCCTTAGTTATCCCTAGGGTAGTGGATAACAATTACCACCTTGAACATCCTGGCGTTTTTATTTTTCTAGTTTTTGAATTGAGCTATGGAAAAGTTGTTTTGTTCAACCCCTAGCCATGGTTGTTTGACAATGAAACTCCTCTTTCTCAAAGGGAAAACAAGTTGTTAGTGAAGGTATTTTACTATAGCTTATACCCATCAAATGCATGTCAATTGTTTTTGCAATGGTAATTTAGAAGTAGCTTTGTTTGACTATGAATTTTCATTATGCTCTGCTTGTGAGTTCGTTTTGTCATTTTTTTTCTTCCCTCCTGAGAATGAAATGCTCAATTCACTTTATCGTTTGGTTCTTTGGTTCGTATCCATCAAGAAATTATAAATCTCACTGGTTTTTCAAACTGTCTTCAGGGTTCTTCTCCCTCGATATATTTTTATGGTGAAAATTGAGGATTCAACCTTAGTCTAATGTTAACAAAACTAAGTGTTTGTTTCTTTTAGAAGAGAAAAAAGGGTCTCTCCTTGAATCTGGACTTTATTTGTGAGTTTCAACTAAAACCTCTTGCTATCTTAGATTATAACATAATTATGATTGAATGAAAATTGTGTTGTTTAAAGTAACCTTAGCTTGGAACTAGGGTTATGGGGTTTTCATATCTCTGTTGCGTTTCACTTTTACATTTTACCTTCTTGGAAATGTTGTTTCAAGTTATGATACAAAGGGAAATGTGCAGTCTGGTTTCAAATCCAAGCATTTAAAAAACTATCTTATCGCTTTGCTTGGTTGTTTTTAGAGGATAAAGTGTGTTTGTTTCTAAACCCTAGGGTTTCACATCCCTACAAGTTAAAGAATATGTTTTGGTATTACAAAGAAGAGTTTTTTCACATCTTCAATTTGACAACCCTAATACTCTTTAAATACAATGATAAATTTCCAGCTATGATGAAATGAGTGTGATTATTTTCGATCCCTGGCCATTTTGGAAGACGACCAATTTAATATGCATTGATTTTTTTTCTTCGGATGTAATGGCTATTTTCTTGAAAGTAATGTTTAATATGTTGGAAACTCGAAATAGTGAACATGTCAAACACTTGCTTCGGCCCTATTCAGTTTTGTTTATGCCAAAGGTGATTAAGAATGGTTCATATCAGTTTTGAAAGATGAATATTTTCAAACCCTAATTGTTAAGAAATATCACAACAAATTGATGACAGTTTGGGTTTAAAGAAGCTCTATAGAACAATCTGCTTGAAATTGAAGGAAGCATACTACTTGTGTTACCAATGATGAATAAAATTAAATTCTCATGATGATTATACAAGGTGGTATACGTTGTGTGCATTCACTAAATATTACTATTGAATTTTTTTTTAATTAAGGCTGACATATGTTTGCAACTGTTGGATGTCGTTTCTCATAGCTTGAATGTTTAAATTATTGAGGATTGCAATGTTTTATTTCTTATACACAAGATCAATTCTGTCATGTTGTCACTTTCCATGAGCTATTCCTTCATTTCCAAATTCATATATCATTTCAAATACTCATTTATCTTTCCCCATGTGGAGTGAAATTAAGATATTGATATTGGAAAAAATGATATATTATAATGAAGATATGTATATGGTTATGATCAAATTTTGAAAACTTATGTTACATGATGATTATATTTGAAAAATTCAGTTTTATTGCTCAGGTCCAATTCCTCCAAATTTTCACTTTCCATAAGTTATTCCTAGCTCCCAATTTCATATTCATTTTAATTCAAAAGTTTTTCTCCCCCTGATGCATTGTTAATTTTTGACAATTAAGGATTGACATAGGTGGATGTAAAATTGACAGGGAAATTATCAAGAGATTGTTAACAAATAATTTGACTTTATTTGTGTTTGATGATAGATTATTTTTGGACATGTGCCATCACCTTTCCTTACCATTATTTCACTTTTCACACATTACAATCCCATCATATTCCCAAAATTCATTGTTTTTCCCATGTTATTTAATAATAATTACATATGTGATGAAGAAGAGTTGATGGTCAGAATTGATAATCTTGAGTGATTTTCCTTTGTATCTCCTTGATTGCTTGCATGTTGTTTGATTTCAATAGGGCTATTTCTAAGTTATATTATGCAAATAGTATTTGATGCGTATTAGCTATTGTATGCATCCTCTAACTCTTCTTTTCACTTATAGATGGGTTTCTTCAGTAGAGGAAGTGGTAGTAGAGGAAACAAGGGAAGAGGGATAAGGAATACTGATTTTTGTGGTAATAAATGACTCCGCTTTTCAATCCATTTCGATGCTGACTTGGAGGAGTTTAACCAACTCCTACAAACCAATTTCTTGAACTTAGTAGGACAAGGGTATTTCCAACCACGTCCTCCACCTGAAAGACCCCCTTGGACAATGGTATGCTTTGGACAAGTTTATTATTCATCATTTTTGGATATTTACATAGAAGTATTATTTTGAGGTAACCGATGGTATATTTATTTTACATATTTATGACATATCACACTTGAACAAAAATATAACATATTTTACTTTGATAAATATGTTTATCATTTGGGATTCACATGGATGTTTATAAGTATTTCTATGAGCTAATTGGGATATGTGCTATGTTGATAAATAAATGGATGTTGGATGACTTTAATTTATGTTTATTTTTAACAGGAGAAACAAGGGGGATATGTTAAAAGTTCAAAAGGTCATTAGGGGGTCCCCACCTATTAGTTAGTATTTAATTTATCCTTATCCTTAAATATTATTATTATCTAAATTATGAGCTGTCCCAATAACTAAAATTAGTTGGACTTCTCAAACTACTTTTGAGAGAATAAAAGAGAATTCAAGGGACAAGCAAAAGGGGGAGTGATAGAGAGAACCAATCTGATAGGGTCTTCTCTTGCTTCTTAAGTGAGATTAATTTACTATTTCATTCATCTATGAAATACATAAGTGATAAGAATTTCTTTTTGATAGCAGGATCCCACCAAAGGTGGAAATAAGGAGAGCCAAGAAGTATTTATTTTCTAATATACTTCACAAGGTTGATCACCTGTCTTTGATAGTTTGCGGGTTCTTATTAGATTTATGGATTAATTTTCAGTACTGATTAAGGATTTTGTGTAGATTCAAGACAATGGAATTCGTGGCCTATCATTTCAACTTTGTTTCAGTCTTGGTTTCACTTAAAGACACATGTAGTCTCTATATGATGTAATATACCATCTTTGAATACTAAGTCTCATTCTAGTCCTTACCTTTTGGGGTATGAAGAATGTTGTTGGCTATATTTCAGATTTGAATAAATAAAATCTTTGGATGGTTTTGAAGTCTCATTTGAGTTTCTGTGAAATCTTATATCGAATTTTTATTTCTAAAGCTGTTCAAAATTTTAAAAATATTTTCTGTTACAAATAGTTTATTTTTTCTTTGACATACTAAAATTATAAAATATAACATTAATTCCAAGGACATATTTCTTGAGAATTAATTGAATTTTTTGTAAAAGAGGCTATAAACACAGGGTGATAATCTCGATTAATTTGCTCTATCCAAGAAAAATTCGAAAATGTTGGTATTAGGATAAGACCATTGCTTTTCATCAACAATTCTTACACATGAAATTTATAAAAAAATGAATATGTAAATGTAAGATAACATAAATCTGAAAATTTATTGCACAATAAGTATCAAAATGAGAAGAAATCAATAGATGATTTTATTGATATTATTTCGAGTTACTGTTGATACTAAGAGGGGGGTGAATTAGTATCAAGTACAATTTAAAACCTTTTTCAACTTATAATTAAACCATTCAATTATATCCAATGAGAAATGAACAATGGTATAAGAGTTACACCAATACACCATAATACACCAT
>ML812763.1:278321-294913 GCA_009831015.1 Picea engelmannii
TTTCCGATTCTAAGGATTTATATGTTTATCTTCTAATATCTTCAATTAAGAAATTCTTAACTGCTTGTTAGTTGAAGTTATTTTCCTCATCTTTTCTTCCGTCCATCATTTTAATTTATAAAGATCCAGTGAGTATATTATCTTGCCCTGTGGAGGTTTTCTTTAGCATTTCTAGTTGTATCGATTATTTGTTTAAAGACAGGCCCCATAGCCCAATGGATGTGTAGACTGTCTCAACCAACTTCAAAAACTCATTTACAACAAAACCAACAGTTTCTTTACCTAGCCTAAAATCTAAAATAAAAAACAAAGCCAAATCACATAGAGAGATCCCTCTCTGAAGCTGGAAGGGCTAGATCCCAGCTTTAAAAGCGGTTGGTTAAGGTTATCCTGTGTAGATTTCTTCTTCAACCTCTAGGAAATTTACGAAGTGCTAACAAAATCTGTAAAATTATTTTGTTCCTTATTTTCATCTTATAACAATTTCCAAACAGAATCCATCCCACTCTGTTAACCATCGAAAACAACCACTGCCCATGTGTTTCTTCAATCCACAACTATACTCAAAAGTCATTTTTTCAAAATAATAATGAAGTCACTATTACTGCAATAGAGCCCATCAAAAAGAAATCATATTCGTTAACATATATATAGGCAAAAACCAAAGAACCAAGATCAAACTACAACTTGTATCGATATTCAAATATATAACCAACAACCACCATTTATACACAAACTATGCACAGAGTAACTTGCCCAGGCAATGTAATATTGCCACTGTAAAAAAAAACAATTTAGTATGGCTTAAAGAGATGGGCCATATAACCAACATGACAAAGCCTCAATAACATTTCCCTTTATAAAAAATGATCGTTAAACATGATTAAAACTCTGTGAAACCCAAACTATCCATACTATACACAGTGTAGAGCCACCCAAAAAAACATGATGCAATATTTCCATTTTACCAAACCAAACACACAATCACGACAATAGCTCAATTCATTGCTAGGTCATCAACCCAACATAGTATTACTTTGATTTAGCCCAACTATGATAAACTATGTTGTGAAATTTTTGGCTTAAACAATCAAACAATCATATGGGTATAGTTCCCAAAGTCATCCGGTTCAATAATCATTCAGCCCCAAGAGAAACCCACAGTTACCATGACCATTATCTATTTTTCAAACACACAACGCGACATGAGAAATGTGAAGCATTTTCACCAATGCTAGCTAAACATTCAAATAATCATCAGTGCAAAAACCAATGACTTTGTATCTACCAAACAACTTGTCACTGTCTTAAAAAATCAACAACCTAACAAGATGTAGCAACGATGCATACCCATGCATCCAATCGAATCGGGGCAGAAGCCCTTTCCATTAACAACACTGAGCTATCGACATAAGGAGAGTAACTGTGTGCTTTGAAAGTGTAACTGGTAATGTAGGGTTTACCACTTTTATAACAGAGCCAATGAATATATACCAACCAACACGACTGCCATACGACCAAATGGGCGAGCCTGTTCTCAAAATCGTCGACAATTATACAACCATCCAATCAAAAATTGAGTCGTAAACGACGGACCAGGTGTTAGAGAAAGATTTTCCTCACCCTATGAAATATTGTAGAGAGGGCCTTATTCCATTTCCCCATGCAGACTTACTTTCCATGATTGATGAATCCAGAGACAAAAATAAATATTTTCCCACTTGTATGCACCTTGAAAGCTATATAGAAAACGTATACGCTGGATACTCCACTACAACCCGCGTACATCGATATTTGTGCTAGAAAATCAAAATTAAATGTTGGGATTCCATGTCACAGCAGGATATCTCTGATCCTTGGCCTTCCACATACTGGAAACATTCCAACTCGGCCCTTCAGTTTCATTTTGAAGGCTATAAAGAAGCCAATTCCGGGCTATGGAAAAGGAGAGAGAATTCAACTTTGAGAGCAAAGTTACTCTCGAGAAATTATTACTTCATTATTGAGTATGCATCCCTTTGTCCTTTAAGTATGAACACAATGTTCATCCCCCAAGCTCTTCCCTTATTGATGGAGAACCTCTTTGTCTCCCTTATATGAGCTTTCCTTTGGTGGAGGATTGAAGTGGTGGAGGCCCAGTTGGAAGGAACTCAGTTTCTTGGTTCCGAACCGTGCCAACATGGAAGTTTGTAATGTTTCACTTCTGTTGATCATTTATTAATAGAAATACTCCTTTCTCATCCAATTGATATCTTGCAAATATATGTGTTATGATCCATGGGAATGTTTGTTTTGTATATTGATGGATTATGCTATCTAATGTACTAACCTGTTATATCATCACTATATGTTTGCTTTGATTATTTGTTGAGAACTTGTTGCAGGTATAAATATTTGGGTCTAAGTGCTCAACGATGGACATCATCAAACATTTGGATGAGGTAGGCCTCTTTCTTACTCCTCTTGCACATTAGTTTATATAGAATATGCTAGAATTGAGTTGATTTCTGCAGTCATACCTGTCTATTGTGGTTCACCCTATCCATAGAAAGATTTTCCTCATAATAGAATTGGCGACTCCACTAGGGAGAATGTTCTTTCTTAGGGTTTGAAGTACTTTTCTCCTTAGATTGCTCTTGTTTATATTGTGGTTCTTGTCATATCATTGCTTTACAACTCCTATTCACTCTGGGTCTAAGTTTTCAGCCTTTCTCCCTTGCCTAGCCTTGTTTCAAAGCATATACGGGCCTTTTTTGCTTGACAATCGTGTATACATGTAGGCTGTCTCACTGCAAGCTACATACATATGCTCTGTTTGCTCAAACAATCGCGTACACCTTTTTCCTTTCCTATTTTCTTGGTCTGATGTTTGCTAGGTGGGATTTGATGCTTGTTGAGCCTTCTTAGGTCTCTGTAGTGCCTGTTGAGTACCCGTGGGATGACAAGAAACCCTCTTTTGGTTGAATTTTTGGGCGATGTTTTTCTCTTCATCTTTTTATTTTTATTGTCCTTGTACATTGGGCTGGTTTCTTTACTACTTGATATCCTACTTGAGTTATCTATTTTTTATACATAGTAGATCTATGTATCAAGTTACTTTTTAGTCCATGCATTTTCAGTTTTGATATATTGAAAATACAAAAAAAGCATGCATTTTTCATTGCTTGGCATTTTTTTTGTCTTCCCAGTTTTTAGCATTAGCTTAGTACATATAGTGAAAGATTGCATTTTTACTTCTGAATCATAGAGTTTAATTTGAAAATTGCATCGCGTTTAGGAGCATATCATTCATCAAAATTTAAAGTTAGACTTTGCATTATTTTCATATTTACTTTCTTACAGATTCATAACACCATTGGTTTCATCACCATATACCTTTTTGAGTAATCATGACCATAAAATCAATGCTATAATTTAAAACTTATTAGTAATGATTTTATTTTCTAGGGTGCACAAACTAGCCTAGGATTTAGTGCCTTGGAATAGGATTTTGTGAGTAAACTTCTCCAAGGCAATTAAATCAACATATGTGTCTGAGAAAGGGAGTTGAGAAGTCCATTGTATAATTGGTAAGATCAGGAGGCTTCACTCACACCAGAGTTAATCACGAAGTCACGCGAAGTTAGTTGAAGGGATATCCCCTGGATACTCGGCTAGCGTCAGAGATATTTCTGTGGATTTATTCATATTTGGGGATCTTGCTAGTGCCCATACCTCCATGAGAGGTGGTGCTTTCAAGTTTTTAGGTTTTTCTACCCTGCCCATATGATGATCTAGACTTATGAATGCTAGCATGTGCATCGATTATACAGTGGTTTATTAGTTTCTTGACTTAGGTATCTCATAGGTTACTTGCAGGGGTTATTCTTCTAGTACCTTGTATCAGATAGGGGTCGAACATCACACAACCTTTATGGAGGATTACCTCTCTGGGGGGATCTGATCGACTGGTTGTTAAGCCCACGAGGGCCCCTATAACTGATTCTGTTACCTCCGATATTTAGTAGGGAGTCTCAAGTCCCTCTTGGATGAGACATACCTTATTTAGGGAGGGAGGCCACTCAACCACTTTATCCCGTTTGCATGCATATTGGTCGTTTTAATTTTGGTGTGCTCTTTGCTTACTAGTTGGCCTTAGGATATATTTTTATATTTAGAGTCTTAAGTCAATGTGGAGTCGGACCAACCTCCCCACCGGTCCCGTCGATTGTTAAATTTACCACCAGATTTCATGTCCTTTCCTTCTAAAAGGTGTAAATTCATTATACGTTGTACACACACATCCACCGTTCAGACTTGTGATTCTACAAGGATGAGTACTGAACCTGGTCTTCAGAATTCTGGGAGCTCTTCGACTCCCATACCCACTATAGTTAATGGAACCCCTTTGACTCCTGCAACCTCCATGGTTGTGGTACCGAAGGCACCTATCAGTACTATGGCCCGACCTATTATTAATTCTCATGCTACTGCCTCGAACCCATTTGGGTCTCTTTGCCACTCACCAGGCTATAATTTTCAGTCCATCCCTATGGATTCTAGTCCATTTTCTTATGGTATGCCTATCTTCACCTTGCAATTTTTGAACTCCATCCCAGATGCTGGCCCTAATGCTAGCATTGGACTTGGGGGAAATACACCTCCTTACACTCCTTTTTCATTTGGAGGATCTCAAATCCCCCAAATGACTCCTAATATGGGAGGTATGCCTGCTTTTAACCCTAGGTCCAATCCTCCTACGTTTGGGTGGAATAGTCAACCTGGCGGACAAGCTTCGACTCAAGTTCCGTCCTACAATCCTACCTCCTCGACACAGATTCTGACCAATACATTTGGCATGATGAATCCACCTCTATCCTCTGATTTCCAACCTGGGGGAGGTCAATTTCACACTTTGATCAACCCCCAACCTAGATCTAATCTAGTTGGGGGCAATTTCTATAACCCTCAACAGAACATTCTAGCTAGAATGATGCCCAACCAAACCTATATGAATCATCCCAGAGGAGGGCCATATAATTCCAGACAAGGCCATGGTGTTTATCAGAACCTTGGATGGCCTTCGAATCCACAAGTGCAATCTTTCCTGGGAGTTTGGGGCCAGATGCCATAACCCCGTCTCCCTTTTCTGGCCATGCTTAATCTGCTAGATTTATCTAAGTTAATGAATGATCCCGTGAGTCATGATCCTACATGGCCCTCGGTGCCCACCAAACTTCCTTTAGACATCCCAAAGTTTGAGGGTAAGAATGGAGAGGATCCTGGTGATCACGTCACTACCTTTCACCTCTGGTGCTCGTCAAACTCCCTTAATGACGATTCAATTCGTTTGAGATTATTTCAATGCACCCTTATTAGAGTTGTTGTGAAATGGTATATTGAGCTACCAAGGGGGGCATACGATACTTTTAGTCAGTTGGTGATGGTCTTTCTTAACCACTTCCAGTTTCCCATTCGTTATGATGCTGGTTTAGAATTGTTGTCTACTTTATACCAGGATACCGCCACTCATATCTAGGACCATATCCAGGAGTGGCGTAGATGGAAGAGGTTGATTGAGACCCCTATACCCATGGCCTTTCTTTTAGAATGGTTTCTTAAGTCTTTTCACACTCCTATATTGAAGGATGTTTCTACTTCCAGGGTTACCACTGAGGAAGAAGCTACCTTTAGAGCCCAACAATTAGATTTGATATATGCTCAGTCTAGGATGTTATATCACCTCCTTCTTGATGCACCACGGTCTACTTACGACCCTAGGAAAAATCCCAGATCTCATGCCAATGGCATTGTAGGATCCACCAATGTAAAGTCCACAGACTCAGTCACTAACCAGTTGAAAGAGTTGTCTTTAAGCTAGTCTATAGGATGACCAACCTTGTCTATGTCTTCCAACCCCACTCAGTTGGTGGATGTACACTCAATGCAATCTTCGACCAACCTGAATGGTATCCAACAACCAGGAGGGAATAAGAATAAAGGACGTAATAACCGTAAGGGTGGGAAAAATGGTAATAAATCCAAGGATAATAATAATAATGAGAAGATGGGTAGTAATGATGGTTAGGGAAAATGAGAAAAACATAAGCTGACGTTTCCTTGTAAGCTTTGAATAGATGATCACCTTACCCATTTGTGCCCCAAACTTGTAGAAGTTGCGAGGCTATTAGCTCAATCATCCACTGTGCTGATGAATCCATTCCCACATAATCAACACTTAGCCTCAAGCTCCTCAAACACTGGAAATGTGGCTGGTGGAGGTCAAAACTAGCAGTCGCAAGATGACGACCGTTTATGTATCAATATGGTTGATGTGAAAATAAATGTAGCCACTCGATATCGAGACTATAGTTCTAAAAAACCTAATTCTGATCTAGAATCTTCTCCTCCTTTGGAGATGACTTTACAGATTGAGAAACTAGAGCCACCGCCTCATATTTATAAAGGAGTATTCAAGCACTCTACCCATAATCCAAATGCTAGAGCCGCCCAAAACTACTCTATTATTCATGACCTGGGTCAAACCCCTTGTGCGATGTCGACTTTGGAGGTACTCCATGTTGGTTTTTATTCATATGAGATATGAAAGATATTCGATATATTATTACAATAATGAGTGTTCCATATATAGGGAACATAAGGTGACCATCCATGAAAGGATGCGTCCCTTGAATAATCAATAACTACTTATTATTATCATTTACTTATTAGATACTATATTTAATAATCAATAATAATTATATTGTTAATTATTATCTTTAGAGAATGTCTTCCCGATGTTGTCCAAACATCAACACTCCCTCTCAATGAGGGAGACATTATGCAACATGCCACTCTTGTCTTTGAAGTATACAAACTTCACCCTAGACTCATGACACTTGTCTGTCAGTCTTGGGAGACATCTCTCTCCCACCTGAACCGAGGAGAAACTCCTTCTGTGATTCTCCCTCTGAGCCAATTAACTCTCTCTAAGATTAGGCTCACTTTGGGTCCACATTTAATAGCATATAGCATCTTGAGTCTTTATCATTCCTTGTCAAATCACCATGACTAGGAAAAATACCACACCAGGATCTTTCACCACAAGCACACACCTATGAGTGGATGTCGGCTTGATGCTAATTGACACGTGGAAAGCACTTCAATAACCTTGAGTCCATATTATTCCTTGTCACGATCAAGGAAGGACTATGTCTGGGCCCATTTATCACAAGTGTGCCTTTGTGATAAATGCATCCTATCTCCCTTGGTCTGCATCCCAATGTAGGAGAAGTTATGCTCGATTTTGAAACATTAACACTCCTCTTAGCTAGGGAGGTATCTTTCCATAGTAGTACACAACTACTGTCCAAAGACATGCAGTCTCCGCCAGTGGTACAAAACCACCATAGTAGTAAAATATTTTTCACACATGGCACTCCCATGTGGACTTCTAGAGGCTACTCCCTCTACGAACTCTTAGAGTCAACTCCCCATAGTGTGAGACATCAAGAGTCAACTCCCTTGACATGTCCTCATGTTATCTGAACATGGGACGATGGGATATAAGACAAATATGCATTTATTCCTTCTCAAATAAGTGTTCCACTTATCCCTTCTCAGATAAGTGTCCTCACAGATAAACTCAAATCAATTCACAGAGGAGTACGATCTGGAGAAAGTTTGTCACACATGGAATTCCATGTGGACTTCTAGAGGCTACACCCTCTAGAAACACTAGGGTCAACTCCCATAGTTTATGACGTCAAGGGTCAACTCCCTTGACATGTCCTCATGTGCTCTCCACATGGGACGTTGGGTCATAAGCCCAACTACACTTATTCCTTCTCGAATAAGTGTTCCACTTATCCCTCCTTGAATAAGTGTCCTCACAAATCAACTCAACTCAATTCATAGAGGAGTATGATCTAGAGTAAGATTGTCACACATGGAACTCCATGTGGACTTCTAGAGGCTACACCCTCTAGAAACACTAGGGTCAAATCCCATAGTGTATGATGTCAAGGGTCAACTCCCTTGACATGTCCTCATGTGCTCTCCACATGGGACGTTGGGTTATAAGCCCAATCACACTTATCCCTTCTCGGATAAGTGCCCCACTTATCCCTTCTCAGATAAGTGTCATCACAGATCAAATCAACTCAGTCACAAAGGAGTATGATCTGGAGAATGTCTTAGGAAGCTACAAACATCAATACTCCCTCTCAACGAGGGAGGCATTCTCTACCACGCCAAGTCTGTCATGGAAGTACTTGAACTTTGTCTTGGTTTGGTAATAATATCAACAATCTGCTCATCTATAGGAAGGTACTGCACAAATACTTCCTTCCTCTACACCATGTCTCAGATGTAATGGTACTTGATATCAATGTGGTTTGATTTTTCATGAAACAATGGATTATCAAAGATCTTCACACAACTTTAGTTACCATAATGAATAATGGTGGAATCCAGCACATGTTCAAATAAATTGGCACCGAGCTCGTGAAGCCACACTGCTTCACAGACTGTCATACTTAATGCAATGTACTCTGCTTCTATTGTTCTCAAAGCCACAGAAGTTCATTTCCTGCTACACCAGGAAACCATGGAAAATCCCAAAGTGAAGCAACACCTGAAGGTGGTCTTTCTGTCCACTGCACTCCCTGCCCAATTAGAGTCAATATATTACTGCCATATCATATAAATACTAGAAGTATATATCAGACCATGTCGAACTGTGCCTCACAAGTATCTCAACACATGTTTCACAACAATCTAGTGTGTCTATCTCAACTGACTTATAAACTGGCTAAGTGCACTCACTACATAGAAAATATTTGGTATGGTGTTAACTAGATACATCAATTATCCAATCAGTTGTCTGTACAGAGTTAGATCAATTTCATCAAAATTGAAAGAATACACACTTAGTTTCTTTAGATTTGTCATCATTGGTATAGCCACGGGCTTGAGGTTCAGTATCTCAAAATTCTTCAATATCTCAACTGTGTACTTCTCCTGACTCGGGAAGATCTCATCAGTTCTCTGCTACATCACTAGTCCCAAGAAGTAGTGAATCATATCAAGGTCCTTCATCTTGAACTCAGAG
The DNA here is from genome assembly GCA_009831015.1 of Picea engelmannii. Taxonomy (NCBI): domain Eukaryota; kingdom Viridiplantae; phylum Streptophyta; class Pinopsida; order Pinales; family Pinaceae; genus Picea; species Picea engelmannii. The sequence continues at coordinate 287,413 of ML812763.1, forward strand.
GCCAACAAATACTTTCATTTCAGTAAAAATATCTATGTACCTGTGAGGAATAAATCATCAACGTAGAGGACCAAAATCAAGGCCTCACCATTAACAATTTTGTAGTACATGTTGGGATCAACAACACTTTTGCTGAAACCCAAACTCATCAGGTGTCCATCAATCCTCGCATACCAAACTCGAGGTGCTTTCTTGATTCCATACAGGGCCATCTTCAACCTACACACATGAGACTCCTTCTCATGTATCATGAAAGTATCTGGTTGCTCGATGTATACTTCTTCCTTAATCTCTCCATTGAGAAAGGTTATCTTTACATCCATCTGTTGTACTCTCTAACCGATGGATGTTGCAGGGGAAATAATCATTTGAATAGAAGTGTATCGAGCAATAGGAGGAGATATTTCCTCATAATCTATTCCCTCCACCTGAGAGAATCCTCTAGCAACAAATCTTGTTTCGTGCCTCTCGATGCTCCCATCAACTATGTGTTTGATCTTGTAGATCCATTTGGAAGTCACTGAAAACTTCCTCTCAGGTCTCAGAACAATATCCCACACATCATTCTTCATGATGGATTGATACTCTTCCATCATGACATCTCTCCATATTGGATGACTAGTTGCCTCCTCATAACAGAAAGGCTCAAAATGAATGATGTGGCTCATAGATGTGGCATAGCATGAATATATATAAAGTCTCTTGCTCTCTTAGAAGGTACCATGAGGATATGCATGTCCTTCTACCTCTTGCAAAGTCTGACGATCCCACACAAGTATATTCTGATCTACTACAATATCTATGGAAACATTAACTGGAGCTACAAGATCAATGTGATCAATTTAATCAATAGGATCAATTTTCTCCCAATGAAATGTCGTAGCGTGAGGGAGAGAAGGAACCATCTATTTATGTCTTTCACTATCAATCTCCATGTGATATCCTCTATATCTCTTGAAGGATAAATCCTCCTCAGAGGTAACATCACTACTCACCTCAATCTGTCTCTGACTAGGGATGTAGATCCGATATGCCTTTGAAGACTCATTGTACCCCACAAATGTACCCTTTATTCTTGAAGGGTCTAGCTTGGTCCTTTTCTCCTTGGGTACATGAATGTATACTAGACACCAAAAAATATCCTAAAGTGTCCAACCTAATGCTTCACTCATGAACTGTGTTTATACTAGACATGTCATGGTTCCCTCATGGAACACATGTCTACGACATATCGAGGCTCCCTCATGGAACCAATGTCCCCCAAGACATATCAAGATTTCCTCGTGAAACCAATGTCTTGGTTCCTTCATCTAACTATTTGAGGCATGTCAGTATGAAGTCCACATCCCCCCCTACTAGTCCACACAAGACCCTCCAGAGAGAATTTATAATGTTGTTGCCTCAAGCATCAACACATTGACAAAATATTCATGTGACCTTAGCTAAAAAGGATTTGTCACTGCTTCTCATGTCCATCTTGATCAAGCCACAAAATACTCCTGTTGATCTCACCAAATGATAGAGAACTTGGTGAAACATGCCCCACGTGCAACTCAACACAAACGGATCTCGATTAAACCAATGAGAATTCTTAGTATTATACCTCGTGATCTCATCCTACAATATATGACCCATTGGCATTACATGCACAAATGACCCATATGAAGGGATATCCACTCACCTTCCACACTAATAAGAGATCCACCTTAAATGCTCACACCCAAGTCTCTTAACAACAATATTTTCCATAATATGCACTTTGAATAGGATAATATTCATAATCTGGTTCTACATTCCACCATGACCATGGCCCAAGAAATCCACAGATGATTTATGGTAGCAATGATGAGTGCACATAATGGATAAGAGGCTCCATAAATCCGTCCATGGATTCATCTCTGGCAAATTCTAATTTCCATCAGATGCGGCTTCGTTGTCAAGGAAATAAAAAAAAATCTCTCTAGCTCTCTAACCAGACGTTGATAAACAATAATGGACGCCTGTAAGTCCTTTATCATATTGGAGGTAACGTGCACAGTCACCAATGCTCGATTCCGCCTCCATAAACTTGTATTTTCTCAATCTATACTAACCTGCAACGATGCCTTTCACTGCCACAGTTCTCCTTTGGCTCAGGCTCTAAAATGTTAGAACGTCTGCGAATGGAAATGAACATGGCATGACTAGGTTTCTACCATATAACAGGATACTGAAAGCAGTCATTTGGCAGGCTATTCAGAATCCGATTCAATTTACTTGTAGTCCGCTCCTTCTTATGGGCATTCTGATGGCCTCCCAAAGTATTATAATTGTAGAATTGTTTTGAGCAATAGCGGCAAGGAAAGTCATGAGATTTAGAGGCCTGGGCAGAGCTTGTCCTCTTGGAAGCAGAACCCTCAGACATGTCATTATGACCTTCCTTGTTTGCATCGATTTATCCTCCTAAAAATGCCTTTACTGGGAGGTCATCATGGCCAAAATTACTGTAGTGTTTTGTAAGATCCACTCCAAATAGTCTGAGCTCATGCTTCTTATGATCGCCCTTGGAAGCCATGGATCCACTGAATATTTTTTATATATAATATATTCACTTTCCGAGTGTCTGCATAGTCCAGACTGTTGGTTTTTCTTCATATTTTCCTGGGCCCTCCGTGAGGAAGTCATCCCAGTCTTGCTCTGATACCATGTTGGTTTTTATTCATATGAGATATGAGAGATATTCGATATATTATTACAATAATGAGTGTTCCATATATAGGGAACACAAGGTGACCATCCATGAAATGATGCATTCCTTGAATAATCAATAACTACTTATTATTATCATTTACTTATTAGATACTATATTTAATAATCAATAATAATTATATTGTTAATTATTATCTTTAGAGAATGTCTTCCCGATGTTGTCCAAACATCAACACTCCAGACGTGTCCTTCATAGAGGAATGCCTTACTCTCTTCTCTAGGAGATATAGAACCCAGTGGCTCAAAGGTTATCAAGTTTGACATCATGGATGTTAAGCCTTGCTTGTCTTACCGTGTGGCTTTCCAAATCCATGTGGATTATTCCAAGTATACCATCAAACGTGCATTTTTTGATGAAGGCGTTGCTACGTGTGTGATGTACCTGGGTTGTTGGAAATATCTTGGTTATCCGACTCTTTCCAAGTCATCGAACATGTTGAATGATTTTGACGGTCATTCCTTCCGCCCTCACAGTATTCTCCCCGCCTTTCCGGTCTAGTTAGGTGGAAAGACGATAGAGGTGGAAGTAGAGGTAGTTGATGCGCCTCTTGATTACAACCTGTTACTAGGTCACAATTGGAATTATGCTATGATCATCGTCGTATCATCTGTCTTTTGTATTGTTTGTTTTCCTCATGAGGGGAGTATTATGACGATCGATCAGTTATCCTTTGCGTGCTCTAGTACTAATGCATCTCTTGGAAAGTCAATCCCCGTGATCGACAATTCTTAGCCGACAACTGAGAATATTAGTGTCAGAATGCATTCTTCCCTTATGGGTACTTTCGACTTCTCAACACCGAACCATCAAGTTTATGCCATGTCCAGTAGGCCCGTCTCGACTGGGAGGTCCATTCCTTTCCACACGTCTTATTTTGATGATCCGTGGGCCCTACCTTCCCCAACTTTGTCTTGTGAAGGGAAGTCGCATGCTAGGATGGCCATGCCACTATCAAAAACAAAGATTGCATAGACTCTTACACCGATCCCAATCCTGTTACCTCACAGACGAACGCGGAGGATCTCATGTCTAGGCTCGTGTGGGCCACCGCATTGTATTTTTCACATGATTTCCTTGATGGGACTTTTCCTTCAGATGAATCCATCATCGAAGCCATGAATGGTTCCAAAAAACCTTTGGATGATATGCATCGCATCTCTTATTTTCTCCCAGAGCTTGAAATAATCAAAAAATACAACTTTTGATCTACTTTGAGTGAGATAGTCGGTCACGCCATAGTTCCACTTGATACGCACGACATTTATGCTGAAGGAAACATGGCGAGTATTTCCCCTACCATCCAGATCGACATCTCTCGTACCCTTGGCAAGGTTGAAATATCTCGGTTACCCGACTCTTTCCAAGTCATCGAACATGTTGAATGATTTTGACGGTCATTCCTTCCGCCCTCACGGTATTCTCCCCGCCTTTTCGGTCTAGTTAGGTGGAAAGACGATAGAGGTGGAAGTAGAGGTAGTTGATGCGCCTCTTGATTACAACCTGTTACTAGGTCGCAATTGGAATTATGCTATGATTGTCATCGTATCGTCTGTCTTTCGTATTGTTTGTTTTCCTCATGAGGGGAATATTATGACGATCGATCAATTATCCTTTGCGTGCTCTAGTACTAATGCATCTCTTGGAAAGTCAATCCCCGTGATTGACAATTCTTAGCTGACAACTGAGAATATTAGTGTCAGAATGCATTCTTCCCTTATGGGTACTTTCAACTTCTCAACACCGAACCATCAAGTTTATGCCATGTCCAGTAGGCCCGTCTCAACTGGGAGGTCCATTCCTTTCCACACGTCTTATTTTGATGATCCGTGGGCCCTACCTTCCCCGACTTTGTCTTGTGAAGGGAAGTCACATGCTAGGATGGCCATGCCACTATCAAAAAAAGAGATTGCGTAGACACTTCCACCGATCCCAATCCTGTTACCTCACAGACGGACACGGAGGATCTCATGTCTAGGCTCGTGTGGGCCACCGCATTGTATTTTTCACATGATTTCCTTGATGGGACTTTTCCTTCAGATGAATCCATCATCGAAGCCATGAATGTTTCCAACAAACCTTTGGATGATATGCATCACATCTCTTATTTTCTCCCAGAGCTTGAAATAATCAAACAATACAACTTTTGATCTACTTTGAGTGAGATAGTTGGTCACGCCATAGTTCCACTTGATACGCACGACATTTATGCTGAAGGAAACATGGCGAGTATTTCTCCTACCATCCAGATCGACATCTCTCGTACCCTTGGCAAGGTTGAAAATGTAAATATTGGTGTGGATTATTCTCCAGAAGAAATTATGATCTACACTGAACTCTTCAAGGAATTATGAGATGTATTTTCTTGGTCCTATGAAGAGATGGCAGGGATTGACCCTCGTATTGTCTAACATGAGATTAGAACTTATCTGAATGATAAACTTGTTTAGAAACATCTTAGAGTTGTAAATCCTCGAAAGACCCTTGCTATTAAGGAAAAGGTGGAGAATCTACTTAATGTTGGCTTCATCTACCCGGTTCCCTTAATTGAATGGGTATCCAACCCCATTCCTGTAGATATGAAGCAAGGAACCATACGTGTATGTATGGATTTCCATGACTTGAACAAGGCCTTTCCGAAAGACAACTTCCCCACACCCTTCATCGATCATATTCTCGACGAGTGTACGGGAAGCGAAGTATTTTCTTTTATGGATGAATTTTCAGGATATAATCAAATTCAAATCAAACTCGAGGATCAACACAAGACGACATTTATTTTTCCTTGGGGTACTTTTTCATACTGAAATATGCGTTTCGGCCTTAAAAAATCTAGAGAAACCTTTCAATGTGCCATGAATTTCGCGTTTCACGATCTTAAGCACTTAGTCGAAGCTTACCTTGATGATCTTGTTTCTCACTCTCGTACAAGAGTGGATCATGTTATTCACCTTCTACTTGTTTTTGAAATATGTCATTATTATAGAATCCGGTTGAACCCTCACAAGTGCGTCTTTTGCATTAAGTCTGGTCGTATTTTAGGTTTTCTAGTTTCTAAGACTGGGATCATGGTAGATCCACTTAAGGTTGAGGCAATACTTTGGTTTCCTCCCCCGCACACAATTAGACAACTTCAGGGTCTATAGGGGAAAGCTAAATTTCTTCATAGGTTTATAGTGAACTATGCCACTATCACTAAAGGTTTCATGCGTCTTTTGAAGAAGGACACCCCTTTTATCTGGGATGAGTGAGCCCAGGAGTCCTTTGATGCTTTGAAGAAAGCTTTGGTGTTAGCGCCTCTACTAAAGCCTCCCGACTACAATAGAGATTAATTTATTTATATCACTGCGTCTGAGGATATGATTGGTATGGTTCTAGTTCAGGAGGATGATGAGATCCATGAGCACGTCATTTACTATCTTAGTCAAACTTTACTCGGTCCTGAGCTCAATTACACTCATGTTGAAAAGTTAGATTTAGCTGTTGTTCACACAGTCCAATGTTTGCATCATTATATATTACTTTGTTAGACTACGATGATTGCTGATGTCAATCCATTTCAATACGTCCTTACCCGACGTATCATAGGGGGAAAATATAATAAATGGATTGTCATTTTACAGGAGTTTGATCTCGATTTCACTTCCGTGAAATCCAAGAAATCCCTAGTCTTTACGGAGTTGATATCCGATTTTCCATGATTAGATGAGGACGTTATCCATGTTGATTCCTTTGTGGATGAACACATTTTTCTTGTCTCATCGTCTGACCCTTGGTATGGAGACATCATTCTCTATCTTTGGAATTTGAAGTTCCCTTAACATCTCTCACGAGATGACCGAAGACATATAAGGTACCAAGCTAAGAAATATACTATTGTCAGTGACACTTTGTATCACTGAGGAATAAACGATATCTTGCATCGTTTCTTAACTCACAGATAAGTTGAGTCTATTCTAAACGATTTCCACAGTGGGGCTTGTGGTGGTCATCTATCCGGGCTTATGACAACCCAAATTTTTTTGCGAGATGGTTATTTCTGGCCTACTATCTTTAAGGATTGTATTGAAGAGGTTAAGAAGTGTCACCCCTTCCAGGTGTTCACTCGAAAAATGCACTCGCATCCATCCCCTCTTCATCCAGTCAATACTGTTGGTCCATTCACCAAGTGGGGGGTGGACTTCGTCGATTGCAACCCAAATTTGGCTGGGGGGCATCAACACATTATCGTGGCCATCAACTACTTTAATAAGTGGGTTGAGGCCATGCCTATATTTAAATCTGATGGGAAGAATACAACCTTCTTCGTAATCAATCATATTATCGCCCAGTTCAGTATCCTGAGTGAGATTGTCACTGACCATGGAAGTCACTTTGAGAATGCGATGATGGAAGAAATTGTTGTAGGAAAATCTGCCTGCGGACAAGTAGATCAACCTCTAGAGATTGACCTTAACCCTAGACAGAAAAATGCTTATCATGGACACTGACTTCCTTTCAAATCTATCTAAGCCTAATGCATGAGAAGGAAGGATGATAGAAGTACCTTTTAATCGGCGTTTGTCCCTGCACGCTCCGAGTTGCGCTCCAATCCTTTGCTCCTTGCTGAGAGCTGTGGACAAAACAAGATACGACCACTTCCTACTCTATTGACATTAGCTTGAAAACAGATCTATCACTGAATGATAAGTTCATGTAACATCAGACACAAACTAGAAAGAAACAGGCCAAGCGTGTCATATTAATGAGAATAAC
>ML812763.1:294963-328866 GCA_009831015.1 Picea engelmannii
ATTAGCTTGAAAACAGATCTATCACTGAATGATAAGTTCATGTAACATCAGACACAAACTAGAAAGAAACAGGCCAAGCGTGTCATATTAATGAGAATAACGACAGCAGTACTTACAATCGTAGATGCGAATGTGACAACTTCATCAAGTCCTCTTCATCTAACCCTTGCCTAAACGATCCACAACCTGGATGACAGCAGCTTCGATGATTGCTCTCCTTTGGCTGACTGCAAGTTTCCTCCAAGATCATAAGTTTCACATATTCAGTTCTTCCCCACCACTTATGAGATCATAAGTTTGGTATCATTCTTCATTTTGCAGTCCCACCTATGAGATCATAGGTTTGGTATCATTCTCTACTTGCATTCCCCATTCACCATTAGAAAGCTTGTTTATATAGCCTTGGAGAGGCTCAAAAATCTTGAGATATCCTTGGGGAAGGTGAGGATTTTCCTCCTTCAGTTGAGGATCTGCCCTAGGATCATGGATGGACTAGGGATTCGAATCCAACTGCCTTCCAAGAATGAAAAGATGCTTCCCCCATTCATCTCAACAGCTTAACAACCGCCCAGAATAGGTAGCGCTCCCTTAAAAGGGCCATCAGAGCGCTGTAGCGCTCCCTGGTAAGCTTTAGGGGGCGCCAGTGCCCTCAAAATCTATAGCGCTCCCTCAAAAGGGGCATGGGAGTGTTATAACGCTCCCTGACAGTGTATTGGGGAGCACCAGCACTCCGAGATAGTGTAAGGGGGAGTGCTCCTCTCCAAAAATCAGTTTTTGAGGTGCTTTCAGGTGGCAAAAGGTTGTTTGACTTCAGCATATCAGTTCTCCTCCTTCAAATCAGTCATGTGAGATGTTATAAGTGTCTCCTTAGTGTCATTATCATGACAGTATGTCTGAACATCCTTTGCGACACTTGCGAAATTTGATGCGACACTTACGACAATTGAGAGGGATAATGCGACACTTATCCAGCTGAGCAATTTTGACGTGTAACAGAAATAGTAGCTAAGATGGGGTTCAAACATGGTCATTCTTCTACCTATTACCCCCTAGGAAAATGGGCAAGTAGAGGCTGTCAACAAGTCTCTCAAGACAATTTTGCAAAAAACTGTCTGTCAGAGTAAATCTGACTGGCACATCATGCTATATCATGCACTTGGGGCATACCGAACCTCGATCAAGACTGCCACCGGATTTTCCCCTTTCCAGTTAGTACACGGTGTGGAGTCGATATTACCCATTGAATTTGAAATCCATTCTCTTAAGTTGGCAGTCGCGCTCCTACCTGGATCTTCTGAACTCGAGCGACACCTTGTATACATAGAGAGTCTTGATGAGTAGCATTGGGATGCTTCTACGGCTATCGAGGTGAACAAGCAATGTGTTAAGGTCTAGTACGATAAGTATGTCTATCCTCGGTTGTACACTGAGGGTGACTTGGTCCTCTGATATGATCAAACTAGAGAACCACTGGGGGAAGGCAATTTTAAACCCATGTGGCATGGTCCTTACATTGTGCAACATGTTTTAGAAAAAGGAGCCTATGATTTAGAAGACTATGAAGGGAATAAGTTGGTCGAGCCCAGAAATGGGCTCTACTTGAAAAGGTACTACGCTTGAGCCCTAGGCTTGGGAGAAAAGATTTGTATACTAATGTAATTTAGTGTATATATCTCTTTCCTTTTTTGTCTTTGATTTTCTTATCAATTTTTCACTTTGTTCAATGTTGACAGATGTCAATGAAGTTGTCAGTCTACTTGGGATTCACACACCATGCCAATCATCATACACAGAACTTGGCTTCTGCCGCTTGGGTGGTTTATTCACCCGAGGGTCTACTGGTGTCTTCAGGAGGCTTATGCCTAGGGGCATCCACGAATAATGTGGCTGAATATAGCGTTGTTATATAAATTTTACGCGATGATATCTCACATAGCATTCATTGATTAGAAGTTTGCCTGGATTCCCAGTTAGTAGTAGGCAGTTGAACGGTCGTTATCACGTGCGTGATCCTACTTTAATCCGACAATTCCTACAGATACGTCTTTTAGAACGACAATTTGATTTTATTACATATTATCATATTCCTAGGAGTTCTAATCATGTATCAAATGCTTATGCTAACTATGTTTTAGATTGGAATTTGTCACATAAATACAAGCAAAGAAAACCATCTAACCAATGTACACATTGTAAAATATAAGTAAAGCTGAAGATACCTTTTTTTTTCAAAAAATATGGTGTTTATAGTACAAAATGGGGATAATACCCTCAATACATATACAATCGGTATCATAATATCCCACGACATCTATGCCTGTCATGTCGGATGTGTTTCATGGTATCAAACCAAAACATTTACGAGACACCAAAAGAGTCGTACCCATTCCCTGGGTACACCAACCACCTGTCGATGCATGGATTCAAGTAGATTCTCTACCTGAACCATGTGTATCCTGTGAGTCAGATGTGACATGTTGCCCTGCACATTTTGTAACACCCTCTCAGCTTCTCCTCCCATCGCTTCGTCTCCCCAGTTCCTCCATCGATGTCGAGGGAAACCCTCTAGCCGTCACGGACCCATGTCTAAAGCACATAAAGTCTAGTCACTACTTAAGAACCATCCAAAAATATTTTTGTCCTAATTATACAAAAATACAAAAAAATGAAATATGTAAAAACTTTTTGACATACCCATGTCATCGTAGGCAGACCCTGGTGGAAGTGGCATGTCTGGATATCCTCTGAGGTCGATCCCATCGTAAGGATAGTCATCCAGAGTGATGAACTGTCACCTCCACCAGTAGAAGAAGTCCTCTTTGTAGGGTGTTGGAACCCTACCTCCTCCCTGTCGCCTCATCACCTCGGTCCACCGTGCCATGGATGGATCGCGAGGTACCCATGGAAGAATATCCACTCTAGGTCCCAAACCTGGAACCTGTTCGAAAAAGAAACTGCACAAGATGGAGGCAAACCCAAAATTCCTTTTACCCCCCTGTTTACACTCCATCAACTGGCTCTTCATATTGGATAGTAGTGATGTACACCGGTCGTACACTGTGGATCTCACACACTGCACTGCATAAAACATGAGCGACCTTGATGCCTGGTGCAACGAGGCCAAAACTGTGATCTTGGTCAAAACTAGGACAATGATCTTCAGACTGGGGTTGTTTATTGCCCAGATAGGGACTTGACTCCCTACCTTAGGAGTCCCTGCTACCTAGTGGGCATCGATATGTTCTTCTATCTTCATCCTTCTACCTACTCCTCGAGACTTGAGGTTCACAATGTAATATACTAGATATAAAAAGTATGCAGAACAAAAATAAAATGATAGAAATGGCAGAATAACAACAATATAACCAGAACAATCACCACAATAACACTGAAATGATATCAGAATAACAATAGAAATAAAAGTTTGATTCTGAGAGCAATGTTCACAGGCCTCTTTGAGGGGGAAACCTGCAGTCGAGAAGAGCTCTATTAGAATAATATCCAAGATAGGGTTCTCATACCCTCGACTCCTATTTATACTAAATATGTCTATCAAAAGAAGCATCTAGAGGAAGATCTTTTTAGAAGCGAAATCTTCTATTAAGTCTTCTTACATTCAACTTATTCTATTTTATTGCAAGGCCTTATTAATATTGACCTTTATTACATCCAAATATATTGTTCTACCTATGTGCGAGTTAGGACCCTAACATGTCCGCCCCCTTAAAAACAACCTTCTCCTCAAGGCTTGAGATGTGGAAATTGTTGCAGAATGGTAGCTGGTTTGCAAGTGGCATATGCTGGAGTCGTATCTTTCCACTGGACTAACACTTACTTGATGGTTCTCTGACACCGACGACACTCACACTAGTCCAAAACTGCTTGTTTCTGTAGCCAAGTGGATCCTTCTTTGGCTAACTCGGGAAGGTTGGTTTGAATTTGACACTTAGTTCCAATCACCTTCTTTAAGCATGAAACATGAAAAACAATATGTAGCTTCGAATGACTGGGAAAAGATAACTGATAGGCCACTTGTCCCACACGCTTGAGAATGGTATAAGGACCATAAAATTTGTGCGCTAGCTTTTGAAAATGCTTGGCCTTGAGGGAATTTTTCTTTTAAGGTTGCATTCGAAGAAACACCTGATCCCCTTCTACAAATTGACTTTCAGAGCGACCTTGATCTACTTGTTTCTTCATGCGATTCTATGCCATGACCAAATTCTCTTTGAGGGTATAGAGAATAGCCTCTCGAACTGTAAGTGTTTGGTCAACTGCCTAGACCTTCGAGACACCAAGTAAGTATGAGAGAACTGAATTTGGCTTCTGTCCATATACCGCTTCAAAAGGAGTCATGCGTGTAGCTGTATGGTATGAAGTGTTGTACCACCATTCAGATAGGGGTAACCATTGAGCCCACTAATTTTTCTTTTCTGAGGAAAAACACCTCAAATATGTTTCCAAACACCCGTTGACAACTTTCGTTTGACCATTAGTCTAGGGATGATAAGTTGTGATGAGGCGCAATTGGGTTCCTTGTAGCTTGAACAATTCTTGCCAAAAATTTCTTGTGAAAGTTGGGTTGCGATCAGAAACAATAGAGTGCGGCATGCCATGAAGCTTGAAGACCTGATCCATGAAAATTTGAGCCACCATGGATGCTGTAAACGGGTGTTGAAGAGAGCATAAATGAGCATACTTGGAAAGGCAATCAACAACCACCATGATGACTAATTTATTTCCCGATTTGGGTAAGCCTGTAATAAAATCCATAGAGATATCCCTCCAAATAGCAGGTGGAATCGGAAGCGGTTGTAGTGTGCCTGAAGATTTTACCATTTCTCGCTTGTTGCGTTGACACACATCAAATTCATCGACAAAATTACGAATGTCCTATTTCATACCATCCCAGAAAAAAGAATGTTTGACCTTGTCATAGGTTTTGGTGAAGCCTGAGTGCCCCGCTGTGGGTGTAGCATGAAGCTCAGAAAGTACCATGGATTTAAGCTTTGATTGTTTACTTAAATACAAATGGACTTTGTATAGAAGCTCATCATGGAGCCAAGAGTACCCTGGGGAAGTTGGAGCATTGGACTACAATTGTTGGATCAGATGCGAACTTTTGGGATCTTGTAGCCATTCTTGGCAAATGACTTGGAGCCAATCTGGTACAATGAAGGAAAGAGAAAAAAAGGATCCTTCATCTTCATATTTTTGGGAAAGTGCATCTGCAACCAAATTATCTTTTCCTTTCTTGTAAATGATCTCATAATAATATCCAAAGAGCTTAGTCACCCATTTTTGTTGCTCCGGGGATGGAATATGTTGTTCTATAAAATACTTTAGGCTTTAATGGTCTGTCTTAATTTGGAAGCGTTGCCCCAATAGATAAGGGTGCCACAGATCAACGACATGCATAATAGCCAACATTTCCTTTTCATAGATTGATTTTCCCATATTTATTTCAGATAGTTGCTTGCTGGTAAAGGATAAAGGTCAACCCTCTTGCATAAGGAAAACACCAATTCCTTTCCCTGAAGCATCACATTCCAAGACAAAGGTCTTTGGGAAATCAGGAAGGGCCAGGACTGGAGTGGTGCACATGGCCATATTCAAGGTTTGAAAAGCTTGAGAAGCGTATGGATTCCAAGTGAAAGAGTTCTTTTTTAGGAGAGAAATGAGAGGTGTTGAAATATTTCCATAATTCTTAACAAACTTACGATAATAACTTGTTAAGCCCAAAAATCCATGCAAGATTTTGAGAGTCTTTGGGTGAGGCCAGTCTTGCATAGCTTCAATCTTTTTTGGATCCACCCTGACGCTGTCCTTTCCAACTAGATGACCCAAGTACTCTACTTCTGAGGCACCAAAAGCACATTTAGACTATTTTAGGAAAAGTTGGTGCTGAGAGAGTAGATGGAGAACTTGATCCACATGAGCAAGATGGTTTGTCTAGGTTTTTCTATAGATGACGATATCATCAAAGAAAACTAAGACAAAATGATGGAGAAAAGGATGGAAGACATGATTCATGAGGCTTTAGAAGGTGGAGGGGGCATTACACAAGCTAAAGGGCATGACCAAAAACTTATAGTGGACCCCATGAGTTATAAAGGTAGTCTTGGGAATGTCTGCCTCTTTCATACGTATCTGGTGGTAGCCTGAACAAACATCAACTTTAGTAAATAATTGGGCACCACTCAATTCATACAAGAGGTCATCAATGATAGGAATGGAAAATTTATCTTTAATGTTAAGTTTGTTGAGGGCACGAAAGTCAGGACACATTTTCCAAAAACCTTCTTTCTTCAGGACCATGACCACAGGAGAAGAGTAGGGGCTCGTACTAGGGCGGATAACCCCTGCATTAAGGAGTTCTTGGACCATTTTCTCAATTTTTTTTTTTTGGGAAAAGGGGTGACGATACAAACGAATATTGGGAGGAAGACTTCTGGGTACAAGGGGAATGGAATAATCATGAACACCACGAGAAGGAGGGAGTCCCCGGGGAGTGGAAAATACCACTTGATGTTTAGAAAGGATGGCGTGGAGGTCTTGCAGCATTGAGGGTGTCTCTGTTGCTTGTATGGCATGGAGTTGGGCAATAACACTAGAATGACGTTTTTTGAGAATGTTTTCCATGCGATGGGAACTAATGATCTCAGGTGAACCAACGATGATGCCTTGGAACTTATATTGGTGGCCCTCCTGGTCGAATTGCATGGTTAATTCCTTAAAATCCATGAGTATGGGACCCAAAGTCCTTAGCCAGTCTGTACCCAACATAATGTCACAACCACCCATGTCGATAGCAGACATATGAGATTTCAGGTGGTAGTCACGAATTTGGAGACACACATTTTCACAACACCCTCCACATTTCATGGAGCCACCATTGGAAATCATGATTTGGAAATTATTGACGACATGGATGTAGCAATGAGTTTCTTTGGAAATGCAACGATGAATAAAATTATGGGTGCTTCCACTATCAACCATAATGATGACCTTCTGATGCTTGATGTAACTGATTAGCTTGAGGGTTTGGGGAACGAAGGATCTAGTGAGAGCATTGAGGGAAATGACCGGTTCTACTTCGGGAGAGTTTGAGGTAGGGGTTATGTCAGGGGTTTTAGGTGACTCAGAAACAAGGGGAGTTTCAACATCCTCTTCCGAAATATCCTCAGAGATGGCCATAAAAATATTTTGTTCCTTACACTTGTGGCCTGAGAAATATTTGTCATCACAATTATAACAAAGGCCTTTGAGTTGGCGTTCAACCATTTCATCCCTGGTCAATTTTTGGATCTTTAGTGGAGCAAAGGGAGTAGTGGGATTTACTGGTTTAGTGCGAGGGATAAAGGAGGGTTTCCAATTTTGAGAAGATACAACCTGTTGTTCTTATATACCTATTTTAGTAACCTCCACCCAATTCTGAGTCCGAGCCATGAGGACATGGGCCCGAATCATATCCTTGAGGCCACTAATAAAACACTCTCAGAAAAAGGCATCAAACATGCCCTCTGTCCGAAAATCCAGGCGCTGAAAGGAAACTAGAAAGTCTTCCACTGTTCCTGATTGTTTAAACTTTGTCAAATGACCCAAATGGTTGGTGTTAGTGTCAAAGCATTCATAAATCTCTGCCACAAAGTGTGTCCAAGCAATATACCCTTGACGGGAAGTTTTTCTCCATTTCCACCATTGCCAACGTTCTTGATCTAGATGGAGAACACCATACAAGAGTTTGGCCAAGTCATCTGTAATGCCGTATAAAGAGAAATACTGTTCCATTTGGGTTACCCAACCAGTGGGGTTCGAGCCATCAAATTTGCTGACATCCACCCGCAGAAGGCGTAGGTCACGTTGAAAGTGATGCTGCTGAAAGTTATGGGAATGAGAGGAATGTTCAGCTTTAGTATGTGGAGGTGAGTCAGAGGAAGGGTTATCTGTAGGGATATGCAGCTTGGTGCAGAGTGTCAAAAAGAAAGATTCAAGATGGGTGGTCAGGTCTTGTTTGATTTCCTCCATTGAGGACTGCATGGTTGTATTGATGGCGACAACATTGGCACTGATTTGTTTCACTTCTTGTTGGGTCTCGGTGAGACTAGATTTCAAAGTATTGAAGCGAGCTTCCAAGTCTTGGCTACGGGTATGGGCCATGAGGATGAGGGAACCAAAAAGGGGTGGGTGGAGTCAATTTTTTTTTTCCTAAAAATGATATGTATGAATGTGATAAGGGAGAAGAGATGAATCCAATGGAATAAGTCTCAAATAATGGTGAATTTTTTTCCAGACTCATTTTATTTTTTTATTTTTTTTACCCTTGAGGAGTTATACTCTGGTCTGAAGAATACTGTAGTGATGAAATGCCCAAATTCTTAACCAGTAAGAAATGTGTAGTTCTTTGGCAACTCGAACACAGTTGCGTGACAATAAATATTATCTCTTTTAATTTTTTTTTATGTTTCTATCCCCAAGGGTTAGGTATTCAAAGGTTCTATAGACAAGGGTTTGCCCTGTGCTATAACTCTCTGATATACATGCGGAGTCCAACAATAGTACTCAGCCCAATATCACAGGGCACTAACTAAGGAGGCTAGACCATGCCCTTAGCCATACTACCCAACTACCCAGGTACTAGAGAGTATATTCCTGAGTGTTGTTCTCGGTGGCACTATAACAGTCAGGCGACCAATCGGTTTATCTAAAGAGGGCTTCAAGTAATCTAGGCCGATCCATACACATGTGTTGTCTGATGTGATACCACTCGAAGGGGTACCAACAGGGGTTACAAGGGTGGCCAACATATGTGTGCTTAAGTACCACTTGTATTTCCTGCATGTATGAATCCCTCAACTGTGGGCTTATGCGCATAATGACAGATCTCTATGGCTTAAAGACGCCAGAATACGTCTCTACTTTGAAAAAAAACAAATTTACCCACAATTTTTGTCGAGGAAAGTGCTCTGATACTACTTGTAATATACCAGATATAAAAAGTATGCAGAACATAAATAAAATGATAGAAATGGCAGAATAACAACAATATAACCAGAACAATCACCATAATAACACTGAAATGATATCAGAATAACAACATAAATAACACTTTGATTTTGAGAGAAATGTTCATGGGTCTCTTTGAGGGGGCAACCTCTAGTCGAGCAGAGCTCTATTATAATATCATCCAAGCTAGGGTTCTCATACCCTCGACTCCTATTTATACTAAATATGTCTATCAAAAGAAGCATCTAGAGGAAGATCCTTCTAGAAGCAGAAGCTTCTATTAGGTATTCTTACATTTGACTTATTCTATTTTATTGCAAGGCCTTATTAATATTGACCTTTATTACATCCGAATATATTGTTCTACCTATGTGCGGGTTAGGACCCTAACACACATCCTCACCCCAACGTGATAGACTAGTCAGAAAGTAAATGTCCTCTACCTCAATTCTTAATGGTTTCCCATCGAGATTGAAGCTCTTTCTATCAGGGTCCCAGTAACCCACCAACATCTCCAACAAAATCACTTGGTATCTCATTCCTTTGAGCGCCCAAAACTTATACAAACCACATCTCTTTAAGGCCATTTGGGACCCCAGATCTCGATCTACAACGACATCAACCTCCTCTTGTTCCCTTTCTCTCCATTCAAGCACCATCCTATCAAAGACAAACACAATTTTGAGTTATAACCCTTCATTTTGGTCATTTCTGTGCCTGTACGTGGATTCCTTTGCACACAATCACATGCAGGGATCAATATATGCCCCCTATAGTTAATACAGGAGCATATACCTCATCGTATACGTGAACTAATCATGGACAACTCACGTACACTGAAATCTATGATTTGTGCTTTAAATAACTAAAAATCTAAAACCTAATTCAAAAATGTAATCCATTGAAATTGAATAGGAAGAGATCAAGAATTACTTGATCCAAACGGCTCATGATTTCATTGCCGGATCCTCCCACAATCATCGTTTGAATCTTGGAGGAATTTTTGTCCAATTTTCACTAGTTGGGTAAAAAAACAAAATGGTATAGTAATTTGTGATTTTATTACTATTTATAAATCATTTTTACCCACTTTCTATAGGTTAAACCATTTTTGGCACCTAATGGACTAATACAAACGTGGATTGAGTTGTTTTTTGCAATTTTAACCCGGGATTCTTGTAGTTTTCAATACTTTGTCGACCATTTGTCACCTTGGGAAGGTATGTTCATTACCCATCATATATGATAGGTATCCACTCTGTTATGCATTTTTAGCATTATCCTATAACTGTCACTTTTTATGCCCTAGGTACAAACCCATTTGTTGCGACACAGAACCCTTTGTCTGCTATAAAGTCGTGTCGTTATCAAGTGGTAGAGACTTACTAGACATGGGTTCCCTAGTTAGATCCCTTACTACATTTGGTACCCATGCAGAGATGTTTTCATCAAGACCGGGAGTCCCTCACAATTCTTACTTAACTTTATGCTGAGCCTCATTTCTCATTAATAAACATGCGACCTTTTACCTCGTGGAATCCCAAATGAGTTTAATTTAATCTCTTTTCCATCTCGTCTTTAAAAATCAAAATGATTGCCGAGTGATTTGTCCCTTTCACACTCGTTAAATTGGATTTGAAAGATCAGGAGTCTTAGTTAAGCTCTTTTCCGACTCATTACCAAAAATAGAAAAGATCGCCAAGTGAACTTGTCATTTTTACACTCGTAAATTGGATTTGAAAAGGCGTCTACTTGGTACAAGTTTACCCCTTTTTCACACCAAGTAGACTAAAAGACATAAAAAAGGACATTTTTTGGCGTTAAGTTGTGATTGCATCTCATGCTCCTGCTTGTAGTATTGAGCCTATAGACGGTTCTCGCTTTGCGTTATAAACTGTTTGCCTCAGCAATTTTGCATCCTCAACCAAGTAGAGCCTTGTTTATATCCTTCACAATTTGACACCCTATACCTAGGAGGGAACATTCCTCGAGTGTCCATATCCCGCATGAACTTCCCTGCATTAGGCATAGGTATGTTCCATTGCTGGAACTAGTTTTGCTTACTTGCGACATTCGTTTCCTCTTCTATATCATAGCATTCATTTGTTATGAAAAAACAAAAAAAGATGGGTGAGAAGGGAGTATTATCTTATATCGAAATAATTTGTGACTCTTTTGAACAGAGCACAAAGTTATTTGAGTCTATTCATCATAATGTTTGGTTTAGCATGGCCTTAGGAAGTTGAGCTCGTTACATAGTCTTCTCTACTGACTAGTTACTCTTCTAGTCCCTACAGAGAACTTCATTGATGCCTCCTGCATCTCATGATTTTATCATTAGGTCTATGCTTCCAGAGTGTACCATATGTCTCATGATCTTGTTCAAAGGAAGTCTATCAACCTGTGTCGGCCACTCCTCAAAACTCTTGACTTTGCATGTCGGCCATACCCTCAGTTTGTCTCAGAATCACATGATACTTTAGTCCTATCATGCACCCTGGCCCTAATTTCATCATTGGTAGGTCACCTTGAACCCAACAATCACCATTTCATCATTGGTCGTTGACTGGGTGGTTTCCCTTGTGTTCGATGACAAGACATCTATTCACACATTGGGATTTGTGTAGTGTCTTGGATTCCATTAGCCTTATTGGTGGTTTCCTCGCCTTTGTCAACATTTTTTCATAATTGGATTCTATTCAGAGGGTCTTTTTCGTGTATCGCTTTCACTTGGCACACACGAAAGATGCACCGAGTCATTAGTTCGTGAACTTGTTCTTCGTTCGATTTCCACTAAATCATGAAGCTCCTGCTTTGTCCCTCGTGCTGACTGATGAGAGATGCCTTAATTATCTCCTTTCAGCGGGTCTCTTTCCATTGACATCAACCCATTATCTGGAAACGATACCTAGAGTCTTATGAGTACCTTGAGGCTTGCAGTCATTAGTGGTAGGTTCTCTCACCATCGACAGTTGGGAATACATTAACGTCTCTTGATCGATGGATTCTTCGAGTGTTCGACATCGACTCCTTTATTCACACTTGTAAGAATGTACTCTGTGGCTTAATACCTACTTTCATTATCGATAGGCTATATCGCGTTTGTTAACGGTATACATCAATGACTGGTAATAAAACGATGTCTCATTGTGTTCGACCTCAACTCCTTTATTCACATGATGTAGACTTGCACCTTTGGTGGATTGTGTAGAAGAATTGAAGACATCACTATGTGGCCGCAACTTTCCAAAGATGTTGCTTCCTTTTCATTGGACCGGTACCTATATGACTTCAGTGATCATGGGAGATCAAATTGTACTCCATGGTATACAGATATCTTCATATTGATTTTGAGACTGGTTTTACTGGGCCTTGTTTGTGACTATGATGACTATTGGCATGTAACTTCATTTGTACTTGCCTATTCATGGCCACAAACACTTCTTTGGTATATTTTTCACATGGAGCTGCAGTGTATTCTTGGCAGCCATGTATGAAAAGTTAGTGCATAATGTAATTGAGTTCGTCCAACTGGTCCTCTACCACTCCACTTTTGGGTTATTTATAATGTATTTTGGCCATCACAGATACTCCTATGACCTCACACATTAGGGGGCATCTATTAGAGAAATATTTGCCTCACCCTATGAAATCTTGCAGAGAGGGACTTATTCCATTTCCCTATGCAAACTTACTTTCCCTGATTGATGAATCCAGAGACAAAAATGAATATTTTTCCACTTGTATGCACCTTGAAAGCTATACAACAAGCATATATGTTGGCTACTCCACTACAACCCATGTACATCGGGATTTGTGCCAGAAAATCAAAATTAAATGTTGGGTTTCCATCTCACGACAGGAGATCTATGATTCTTGGCCTTCCACATACTGGAAACGTTCAGACTCGGCCCTTCAGTTGCATTTTGAAGGCTATAAAGAACCCAATTTCGAGCTATGGAAAAGGTGAGAGAATTCAAATTTGAGAGCAAAGTTACTCTGGAGAACTTATTACTTCATTATTGAGTCTGCATCCCTTTGTTCTTTAAGTCTGAACACAATGTTCAACCCCCAAGCTCTTCCCTTATTGATGGAGAACCTCTTTGTATCCCTTATATGAGCTTGCCTTTGGTGGATGTTACACATGATTTTGGTCACTCTGGTGATGTCTCTACAAGTGATGTATTCAGGCTCCCACAAGGACTTTTTGCCCAAGAAAAGTGACTGCTGTATTCTTCCAAAAAACACATTTTTAAGATGAGTTCACAGGCTGCCTATATTACAGGGTGCGAAAATCCTTCATTCTCGTAGGCAACCCAAACTTAGGGTGCGAACTGTTCACAATATACTCTATAGGTAGGGTGTGAACCTGTTTCAAAGCTTGGAAAAGAGAAGAGGTCATGAAGGTTCTAGAAGGGAATCTTCTAGAAAATGAGTTGGCATTCACATGGTTGGCATCCTAATGACTTCTCATATTTAGTGGGATCATCCTCATCCATTTAACCATCTCTCCTTCTCCTATATATTGAAAGGTTTCTCATGGAAAAGGTTAAGCAAGATTGAATGAAGAATTGGTGAAAGAATTGTGTGGAGAAATCTACTTGGATGGAAGCTTGAAGACTCTATTTGGTCTATCAAGTTGTGCTGGATCTTCTTCATGCAAACGTAGAGAAAGTGTGTGTGTTGGAACTAAGGGTCACTAAAAGGAATCTTGCGACATCAAGGTGATCCGGTTGTATCTTCTACTTTCATTTAATATAATACAATGGCATGTCCCTTTCCCATAATATCACTCTTATTTTATTTCATAACTCCTTGATCATATGCATAGGTTGACATTGAATGTACTTTGCTATCTTCACTTTGGTTGGTTTGTGTTGTCTTGGAACTGATTTCACAAGAGCACCGAAGTGAAGCGGGAACAACAGAGACCTAAGGAAGCGATGTAAAGGTATGTCACTCATTCCTTCTTATTAGTATATTCAATGACTGCAACTTAGGGAAAGAGTCATGTCTTGTCCTATTTTGTTCTAGATCTAGGTGGATCTAGGGAGATCTGTTAGTGTCTGCACCTACTGATTTATCCGATAACAAAATTGGTGACTCCACTTGGGATACAACCCATTTTGGTGGTTTTTACTTGGCCATTTTCTCTTGACCTACCCTTTTTCATTCCCAATCAATCTCTGAGTCTTGATGAGATCCTCAAAGAATTACTGGATCCAGAAGTTCCCTCAAAATTTCTTCCATTTTTCCAAAATTTGCTTGATTACAGACCTTCTCACACTGCACCTCTATGTAGTCTACGAGAATCACTGAAGTTCGCACCCTAGTGTTCAGTTTAGTGCAAACTTCTCGCAACTTTCCTATGTCTAGCCTACGAGAATCCTTAATTCTCGCACTGTACCCCACTGTCAGACTGCGAACTCACTTGTAAAATTTTTGGATTAAGTCTTTTGTGTCTTCAGAGGCCTAGATTGGTTGGTGTGTCTGGAAATAACTTCTTGTTGGTTGTGGAGCCTGTTTATCTTCTTGATTCAAAGGTATTTTACTTTCAGCCGTGTTTATACCCCATGAAGTATTTACACCCCAGAAGTATGTACACTCTTCCATGCGGGGGAGTTCCAAGGGGGGGTACCCCCTCTACGGGGTCTGGGGAAAGCAAGGGTTCGGGGGTGAAGCCCCCGAAGGAAAATTTTCCTTGTAAATGTATATTGTAATTTCATTGTAAATCTGGACTGTTCATTATAAGGTCACATATCTAACGATAGAGATTATGTTAGGGTTTTTTTCCCTATAAGGCAACCCTCTTTTATGAGGGAAATGTATTGTGGCTATGGTTGATGGAGAATATTGTATTATGAGATAGGATACTGTGAGAGAAAGAAGAGGAATTTACAACGGGTTTGCTGTAGGTTGTATCCCTTCATATGCTGGATAATAATAAAGGAAGGACCTGGCAATTTCTCTGGTGGACGTAGCCCACACTGGGTGAACCACGTAAATCTGTGTCTCTATTGTATTGTGTATCTTCTTTGTTTTGTTTCCACATTTGTTTTATTTTATTGATCCACGGTCCTTTTTTTCTAACAACTGGTATCAGAGCAAAAGGTAACTCGCAGGAAAAGAGGGTTCCTAGTTCGAGTGGGAGCAATGTCGAAAGATGGAAAGTTTAGGGTCGAGAAATTTAATAGCCAAAACTACCAGTTATGGAAGATGTAGATGGAAGACTATTTATATCATAAGGATCTATTCCTACCATTGGATGGAATATCAAAGAAGTTGACGACTACGAAGGATGAAGAATGGGAGATTCTTGACAGAAAGGCTCTAGGAACGATACGACTAAGCCTGACAATGTCGGTGGCTTTCAATATTTCCAAAGAAAAGACAACGAAGGGTTTGATGGACACATTGGCCAAATTGTATGAAAAACCCTCAGCGTCCAATAAGGTATTTCTAATGAAGAGATTATTTAATATGAAGATGTCGGAAGGTGGGTCTATTGCAGATCATTTAAATGATTTTAATACAGTTACTAATCAACTAAGTTATGTAAAAGTGGACTTTGATGATGAGGTCAGGGCTCTTCTAATCTTGTGCTCATTACCAGAAAGATGGTGTTAGAACCCTATATAATAAGGAATCAGTGTTCTGAATAATATTTGTCTATCTTAGGCTTATGCTTTTTTCATGACGCATGGCGAAGGCGGAAAAAATCGCTCGACACTGACCAAGCATAAAATGAGTTCCTGCGCGCAAACTTCAAAGCGAGTGCCGGTGCATTTTGGGAAAGAAAATATGAATAGTTGGTTTGGATGGAAAAAATAATACATGGTTAAGTTTTTGGTTTTGGTTGTTAACCTGAACTTTGAACTTATTAGTCTAATTTGGTCTTTTTTAAGTCTAAGTTAGTTCTCGGCCTTATCACAGGCTTTGGTTAGGTTTTCTTAAAATTTTGATTAAAAAAAATATATGTTGGCCCAAGGCCAAACTCAACACCAAGAGTTGTTCTTTGTATCTGGAGCCATGCATCTGCATTAAACAACAACACCAGTCAACCACTAGAGAAAACAACATCCAAGCCAGCGCCAACGCCAACACCAAACTCCAAAGATAGCCTCGGGCTCACTTCATTGGAATGCTTTCTACCTATTGACATATATCAAGGCTCATTTACTTTTCCTTTTCATGAATGTGGGATTCATTCCCAAAACTTTAAAAATAAAAAACGTAGAATCACCCTGTGTGCCCAGGTGTTGACCAGGGGTTATGTGTCAAATATTGGCAAGGCGACGACATCTGCTGCTAAGAGCCATGAGCCTGTTTCTTCTGTCTCAGATGCCTGCATTCGATTACAAGCCCGAACCTTACACGGGTCCCTTGGCCGACGAGATATTGAAGAAGAGGAAATAGTTCCTCGGCCCTTCCAATTTTTATTTCTATGATAAACCCTTGAATATTGTTGAAGGAAAGATGCAATACTTGTTTGACGAAGATGGGCGTCGATACCCTGATGCTTTTACAGGCATCGTGTGTATTTCCTGTGGACACTGTCACCCTGAAGTTGTTGATACTATTGTAAATAAGACTAAGCTCCTACCACAATATATCTTCATCATGCGGTTACAGAGCTTGCAGAGGCTTTAGCTGCAAAGATGCCTGGAAATATTAAGGTAGTTTTCTTTGTAAATTCAGGTACGAAGGCAAATGAATTAGCTACGATGATGGCTCGGTTGTACAATGGTAACCATGATATGATTTCAGTGAGAAATGGATACCATGGAAATAGTGCTAACACCATGGGATTGATCAGTCAGAGCAACTGGAAATTTAATATTGTGCAGAGTGGAGTGCCAGTCTTCAGATGGCCCCACTGGATCAATGTCCGGTTGTTGCAAGTTTTCTTCTCCAACTCGATCTTCTGGAAGAACCTTGCAAGATGAGCATGTATCGTGAAGAAGCTATAGAGACACTGGTTGAAGGCTTAAAAGCTAAACAAATTCTTATTTCTTAGATAAATTCAGCAAAAACCATAGTTTCTTTTTCAGGCCGATTCTCCTTATCTGGAAAGCCTCTTACTGAGGCCTGGTTACTGAGAACTGCAGGTTTCAATAAACATTATAACGCTTTTATGAAAGCTGAGAAACTGCTGAATTTGGAGGGTGAATCACCAGAATTTCTGGAGGAAGAGGAAGCAACTAAAGATTGGGATAGAAGAGTGGTATTTGTTCTTGTGAACTTTGAATTCGGTTCAGTCTTTGAAGCTTTAGGAGAATTCCTTATAAACAATTATGTGGAGCTAGCAAGACCTTGCCTTGTTGCAGCGACATGGCCCACACATATGCTGAATGTCTTACCAGATACAGGTGTTCGGGATGTATCTCGTCATGCTTGTTGGAACCATTTGTTATGGTCTTGCAATCATCCAGGAATTTGGAAGAAAGAATCCATGCAACACTTGCTTTGAATAGATTTATTAATGATTCAGAGGGATTAAAAGATTTAGGTGCACATGTAAAGGGAATATGTGAACCTTTAAGGCAACTAAGGAAATTCTCCTCAGTAGCAGCTGATATACTTAGATCTCTGCTTAGCCTTCCATTTGTGAACATTTCCAAGCTTTGCAGTTTCGCAGAATTAGCTCAAGTAGATTCCAGCATGAATGGAGAGGTTCGCTCACTTGCTCATTTTGGAGATCGAATTTTTAGCGGTCACTCTAATGGCACATTGAAGGTGTGGGATGGAATAAAAATGCTACTACATCTGATTCAAGAAGTTCAAGAGCATACCAAGCCAATTATTTCAATATCTATTTCACAAACAGGAGAAATTTTACACACTGGATCCCTGGACAAGACTGTCAGGGTTTGGGCAGTAGGACTAGAGGAAAACTCGACAATTGACAAAAGACAGTTTCAAAGCTCTTTTGAGAAACAACAAGCAGATCAGGCAGCTATGCTTCAGAGCTTCAGAGACATAAACGAGTTGATTAATGACATGCTGGAATTGAAGAGGAACACACTAACTTAGATGAGCAGACAGGGGAAGATATTGATTCTGATGAAGATTTGGAACAGTTGTCAGATTAGGATGATGAAGATGAGTAATGATCGACTTCCTCATTTCAAGCCTTTGAGTAAATATCGGCTATCTAAATTGACTAAAAGAACAGAGGAAAGCTTATCTTGATGAAATAGATTACTGGAGAAAAAATTGATTCAGAAGAAACAGTGGAAAGAGGAGCAGATGGCAGCTCAACCAGTGATAGTTTCATTTCATGAATGACAAGTGGCGAAATATCCCATCGTTTAGACATCGTTTGAACCATCTGGCAGAACAAGGAAGTCAGTTACAGGGAACACATGGCAGGAGGTTATAGCATCGATTCTCCAGCTGCTAGCAAATCCTAACAACCTTCAGTGAATTCGGGACAACCAAAGAAAACAGTCACCAAATTCAGTTTCCATTTAGTTTACTGTTGGAGACAATTTACAGATGTCATGCTTGTATTGTAACTTCTTTTCTATTTTTAGAAAGTAGAGGTTATGAGCGCGAGTCCTGGCAAGATTGAGAGTTTTTTAGTATTTATACACCTGTAAAAGACACACAGAAGGTTCGACTGGGCTGAGTGAGATAGGTTTCGACCTGTGGAATGTATTTCCATTTGGATGGACCTGTGAGAGGTGTTTTATTTTGCTGACTGTGGGCTGTGCTTGGCCAAGAAACGTTTCTCTGTAATCATTTAAAGACTGATCAGTAAATGACGTGTTTTTTTTTACAAGATTCCTGTGTGGAGATGTTGGTGGTGTTTCTTGTCTTTGTTAAGTTTTTCCTGTGATCATTACACTTGTTTTCATTTTCTTATTATCAGAAGAAAGTACACAGAGTAGAATTTATTGGTAGATACTCTACATATGTCCTTTTGATAATCTTTATGTTATTCATCTAAAGAGCCCAGCTTAGGAATTCTTAGCTGCTCCCTTTCCTGGCTTTTTCCTCCCCTATTTCTTCCTCAAATCAACATCATCAAAACTTAATTCGATCCAATATTTCCGCTACCTTGCCCTGTGAAAGAACTTTGTCCAGATCTAAGAGTAAATCACATTGTTTAAAGCGCAGACCCCATTTGCCCAATGGCCCTCCTTGCTGTCCCAAACTAACCATTTAAAAATAAAAAACTCCATATTTTCATTACTTTCATAGCTAGCCTAAAATCCATCCCTTACAAACCAAGTTAAATAAAAAAGAGAGATCCCTCTCTGAGTCTTAGAGGGCTAGATCCAAGACTCGAAGTGGTTTGAGGTTACCTCTGTGATTGCCTCCACACCCTTAGGCAAATTACAGAGCGCTAACATTTTTGGCGACTCCATTGGGGAACTTCTCTAGAGCTGCACTTCAAGTTCAGTTTTGATTTATGATGGTGAACAGAATCCAAACACAGGAAGGCTATACCATTCATTTGGCGACTCCATTGTTCAAGATCCCAAGCTTCAAAGTTCACAAGCAACTTCACTGCTGAAGAATCCAGATTTCAAATTCTTGATGATGCTTCAAGATGACAAGGTATATGGAAAATCCTATATATTGTGAAGCTGTAAAAGATTTCAGGGATGAGTTAGCATATTTTCAAATTGATGAAGTTCTGTTAACAGCCGTGTTTCATTGTTGGAAATCGAAATTTTTTTCTCATGAAATTAAAATTTGTGTTCTCAAGCTGTTTGCTGAAAGACTTGAAAAGGATATTGAGCTTTTGAATACTCAGATTTAGTCTTACAGTTTCCAACATCCAAAACAATTTTATGAGAATCTTACGTCTCCAAAACCAAAGGATATTGTATCATCTTTCGATTTTTTTTATTGATGAATATTTTATTTGCAAGCATAAGTCAGAAATTGAACAGTTACAATCATGGTCTAATATGGAGGACACGAATGGGAAACTTATCCATGTTAAAATGCTAAATGAATACCTGGAGAATCAACAAATAGATCATATATTTATTGACCCAGTTGAAAATTATATGGAGCTCCTTTACAGTATAACTGTTCAAACATGTTTTTTCTGCAAGGAACGGAGCCATCTCCAGTTGCCAATACATATTTCAGCCTTGATTTTCGTCAAGCATGATGAGGAATCCCAATCATGGGACCAACTGCTGGGTTGGCTTCATTGGCACTTTTTCATTACCTGATTGAAGCAATAACTATTAGATTAGGGTAGGTAGGAATGCGCCAATAATCTCATCAAGATGAGCACCTTCTTTTTTGCCTCTTCATAGTTTATTTTCAGTTTACAGTTTGGGGGCAGTCCAATGATCAGCTAGTCGGCGAAATTTAGAGTTCAACGATTCTAGACACCTCCTTCGGAGCTATCTTCCCCAGGTGGAGCCTATGTTAGAACCCTATATAATAGGGAATTAGTGTTCTTAATAATATTTGTCTATCTCAGGCTTATGCTTTTTTCATGACGCATGGCGAAGGCGGAAAAAAGCGCTCGACACTGACCGAGCATAAAATGAGTTCCTGCGCGTGAACTTCAAAGTGAGTGCCGGTGCATTTTGGGCAAGAAAATATGAATAGTTGGTTTGGATGGAAAAAATAATACATGGTTAAGTTTTTGGTTTTGGTTGTTAACTTGAACTTTGAACTTATTAGTCTAATTTGGTCTTTTTTAAGTCTAAGTTAGTTCTCGGCCTTATCACAGGCTTTGGTTAGGTTTTCTTAAAATTTTGATTAAAAAAAATATATGTTGGCCCAAGGCCAAAATCAACACCAAGAGTTGTTCTTTGTATCTGGAGCCACGCATCTGCATTAAACAACAACACCAGTCAACCAACAGAGCAAACAACATCCAAGCCATCACCAATGCCAACACAAAAATCCAAAGATAGCCTCGGGCTCACTTCATTGGAATGCTTTCTACCTATTGACATATATCAAGGCTCATTTACTTTTCCTTTTCATGAATGTGGGATTCATTCCCAAAACTTTAAAAATAAAAAATGCAGAATCACACTGTGCGCCCAGGTGTCGACCAGGGGTTATGTGTCAAATATTGGCTAGGCGACGACATCTGCTGCTGAGAGCCATGAGCCTATTGTTCTCCTGTCTCAGATTCCTGCATTCGATTACAAGCCCCAACATTACACGGGTCCCTTGGCCGACGAGATATTGAAGAAGAGGAAACAGTTCCTCGGCCCTTCCAATTTTTATTTCTATGATAAACCCTTGAATATTGTTGAAGGAAATATGCAATACTTGTTTGACGAAGATGGGCATCGATACCCTGATGCTTTTGCAGGCATCGCGTGTATTTCCTGTGGACACTGTCACCCTGAAGTTGTTGATACTATTGTAAAGAAGACTAAGCTCCTACCACAATATATCTTCATCATGCGGTTACAGATCTTTCTTTAGCTGCAAAGATGCCTGGAAATCTTAAGGTAGTTTTCTTTGTAAATTTAGGTATGGAGGCAAATGAATTAGCTACGATGATGGCTCAGTTGTACACTGGTAACCATGATATGATTTCAGTGAGAAATGGATACCATGGAAATAGTGCTAACACCATGGGATTGATCAGTCAGAGAAAATGGAAATTTAATATTGTGCAGAGTGGAGTGCAAGTCTTCAGATGGCCCCACTGGAGCAATGTCCGGTTGTTGCAAGTTTTCTTCTCCAATTTGATCTTCTGGCAGAACCTTGCAAGATGAGCATGTATCGTGAAGAAGCTCTAGAGACACTGGTTGAAGGCTTAAAAGATAAACATATTCTTATTTCTTAGATAAATTCAGCAAAAACTATAGTTTCTTTTTCAGGCCGATTCTCCTTATCTGGAAAGCCTCTTACTGAGGCTTGGTTACTGAGAACTGCAGGTTTCAATAAACATTATAACGCTTTTATGAAAGCTGAGAAACTGCTGATTTTGGAGGGTGAATCACTAGAATTTTTGGAGGAAGAGGAAGCAGCTAAAGATTGGGATAGAAGAGTGGCATTTGTTCTTGTGAACTTTGAATTCGGTTCAGTCTTTGAAGCTTTAGGAGAATTCCTTATAAACAATTCTGTGGAGCTAGCAAGGCCTTGCCTTGTTGCAACGACATGGCCCACATATATGCTGAAGGTCTTACCAGATACATGTGTTCTGGATGTATCTCGTCATGCTTGTTGGAACCATTTGTTATGGTCTTGCAATCATCCAAGAATTTGGAAGAAATACTCCTTGCAACACTTGCTTTGACTAGCTTTATTAATGATTCAGAGGGATTAAAAGATTTAGGTGCATATGTAAAGGGAATATGTGAACCTTTAAGGAAACTAAGGAAATTCTCCTCAGCAGCAGCTGATATACTTAGATCTCTGCTTAGCATTCCATTTGTGAACATTTCCAAGCTTTGCAGTTTCACAGAATTAGCTCAAGTAGATTCTAGCATGAATGGAGAGGTTCGCTCACTTGCTCATTTTGGAGATCGAATTTTTAGCGGTCACTCTGATGGCACATTGAAGGTGTGGGATGGAAGAAAAATGCTCCTACGTCTGATTCAAGAATTTCAAGAGCATACCAAGCCAATTATTTCAATATCTATTTCACAACCAGGAGAAATTTTACACACTGGATCCCTGGACAAGACTGTCAGGGTTTGGGCAGTAGGACTAGAGGAAAACTCTACAATTGACAAAAGACAGTTTCAAATCTCTTTTGAGAAACAAAAAGCGGATCAGGCAGCTATGCTTAATATCTTCATAGACATAAACACGTTGATTAATGATATGCTTGAATTGAAGAGGAACACATTAACTTAGATGAGAAGACAGGGGAAGATATTGATTCTAATGAAGATTTGGAACAACTGTCAGATTAGGATGATGAAGATGAGTAATGATCGGCTTCCTCCTTTCAATCCTTTGAGTAAATATCGGATATCTAAACTGACTAAAGAGCAGAGGAAAGCTTATCTTGATGAAATAGATTACCGAAGAAAAAATTGATTCAGAAGAAACAGTGGAAAGAGGAGCAGATGGAAGCTCGACCAGTGACAGTTTCATTTCATGAATGACAAGTGGCGAAATATCCCATCGTTTATGCATTGTTTGAACCATGTGGCAGAATAAGGAATTCAGTTACAGGGAACACATGGTAGGAGGTTATAGCATCGATTCTCCAGCTGCTAGAAAATCCTAACAACCTTCAGCGAATTCGGGACAACCAAAGAAAACAGTCACCAAATTCAGTTTCCATTTAGTTTACTGTTGGAGACAATTTACAGATGTCATGCTTGTATTGTAACTTCTTTTCTATTTTTAGAAAGAAGAGGTTATGAGCGCGAGTCCTGACAAGATTGAGAGTTTTTTAGTATTTATATACCTGTAAAAGACACACAGAAGGTTCGACTGGGATGAGTGAGAGAGGTTTCGACCTGTGGAATGTCTTTCCATTTGGATGGACCTGTGAGAGGTGTTTTATTTTACTGACTGTGGGCTGTGCTTGGCTAGGAGACTTTTCTCTGTAATCATTTAAAGACTAATCAGTAAATGACGTGTTTTTTTTTACAGGATTCCTGTGTGGAGATGTTGGTGGTGTTTCTTGTCTTTGTTAAGTTTTTCCTGTGATCATTACGCTTGTTTTCATTTTCTTATTATCAGAAGAAAGTACACAAAGAATAATTTACTGACAGATACTCTACATCTGTCCTTTTGATAATCTTTATGTTATTCATCTAAAGAGCCCATCTTAGGAATTCTTAGCTGCTCCCTTGCCTGGATTTTTCCTCCCCTATTTCTTCCTCAAATCGACATTATCAAAACTTAATTCGATCCAATATTGCCGCTACCTTGCCCTGTGAAAGAACTTTGTCCAGATCTGAGAGTAAATCACATTTTTTAAAGCGCAGACCCCATTTGCCCAATGGCCCTCATTGTTGTCCCAAACTAACCATTTAAAAATCAAAAACTCCATATTTTCATTACTTTCATAGCTATCCTAAAATCCATCCCTTACAAACCAAGTTAAATCAAAAAGAGAGATCCCTCTCTGAGTCTTGGAGGGCTAGATCCAAGACTCGAAGTGGTTCGAGGTTACCTCTGTGATTGCCTCCGCAGCCTTAGGAAAATTACAGAGTGCTAACAACTAGAACGTCTTGGTCATGGCTGTAAGTAACTCTGTCTCTGGTTGAAATACTTTAAAATTTGATGATGTTGTTGGTGTTATCCTTAGTGAGGAAATGCGACGAAAAAGCACAGGTGAGACATCAGGAAATGCGTTGAACACGGAGAACAGGGGAAGACAAAAGGATAGAGGAAAGGGTTTCTGGAACCATGGGAATTCTAGGAAGGGTAGATCCAAATCTAGACTTGGAAAGATAGAGTGTTAGAATTGTGGGAAGAAAAGACATCTGAAGAAAGACTGCAGAGCTCCAAAGAAACAAAGAGATGGACAACAAGAGAGAAATCAGGAAGCAAATGTAACAGGTGATGTGTTACAAGATGCTTTGATTCTTTCTGTAGATAATATTTATGAGTCTTGGGTAGTAGATTCAGGGGCTTCATTTCATGCCACACCGCATAGGAAACATTTTCTAGATTATGTTCAAGGTGATTTTGGATAGATTCATTTGGGTGATGATGCACCATGAAAAATTGTTGGAATGGGAAAGGTAAAAATAAAGCAATGCAATGGAAACCAATGGTTGTTGAAAGAGGTAAGACATGTTCTAGATTTAAGAAAAAATCTAATTTCAATAGGGCATTTGGAAAGTGAAGGTTGTATATCCATATTTATAGATAAGACATGGAAGGTCATCAAAGGATCATTGGTGATAGCGAAATGAGAGAAGGTAGGTACATTGTATTTATGTACTGGTAATACTGACTCTTATATCTCTTTAGCTTCTACAGGAGTGGATATAGCACTGTGGCATCATAGTCTTGGACACATGAGTGAGAAGGGGATGTATATACTTCACAAAATAATTTTTTTTCTAGATCTTAAACAAATTGATTTGGACTTCTGTGAGCATTGTGTTTATGGAAAATAGAAGAGAGTCAGATTTATCAGAGTCAGAAAAGAAAATAAGAGTGAAAGGTTAGAGCTTGTGCATACATATGTATGGGGACCAACTCATGTATAATCTTTTGGTGGCTCTCATTATTATATTAATTTTATTGATGATGCAACTAGAAAAACTTGGGTTTATTGCATTCGACAAAAATCTAATGTTTTTGATACTTTTAAGAAATGGAAATCTTTGGTTGAGAATGAGACAGGAAAAAAGTTGAAGTGTCTCAGATAAGATAATGGAGGTGAATATTGCAGCAAGGAGTTTGATGATTACAGTTCATACCATGGGATTCGTACAGAGAAGACAGTTCCAAGAACACCACAAGAAAATGGTGTGTCAGAAAGGATGAATAGGACAATCATGGTGTGTCAGAATCGACCCTACGGATACAAATTTAATAATTTTTGACTTGGAAGATCACATTCCAAGGTTACCCCCTCAACTCACATTCCAAATACAAGTTATTGTCCCCAACAATTTTTTTTTTTGAACAGTTATTGATGAGGGTGCCTCGACATGTGTCATGTCTATTACTTGCTGGAGAACCATCGACTCTCCTCCTTTGACTGAATCCCACAACATGCTCAAAGCCTTCAATGACTCTGGTTTTAAGCCTTACGGTGTCCTCCTTTCATTGCCTATTACATTAGAAGGAAAAATAGTCAATGTTGAAGTGGAGGTCTTTAACGCTCCTCTCGATTACAACCTTCTACTTGGCCATAGCTGGATCGATTCCATGCGTGCAATTGTGTCCACTCTTTTCCATGTCATGCATTTTCCACATCAAGGAAAAGTAGTTACTGTAGACCAATTGGCCTTCTTTCAGTCTGATGCACATACTGACAACATATCGTTCATTGCAAAAACCCCCCCTGGATATGAGAACGTCGGTCTGGGTCTTCTTAAAGATTCCTCTTTGATGGGTACTTTCCCCATTCCACCACCTGATGTTCCACATCCGTTTGTCGCCTCGATCAACATGATCTCCACCTCTGTTCACGAAACCCCTGTGCCTTACGACCCGTGGATGGTACCCAACCCTGACGATCATCTTCGTTATGGAAATGAAATTCCTTTGAGTCCAGTCGAATCCGCTTATCAAGCCATTCAATCGACAACCCCTTCTACCCCCTCTCTTAGTGCTTTATCTACGGATCCATTCCACGTCATTTTTCCTACATAAGAGATGATTATGTTTGTTATGTCTGTGGAAGATACCCCTTGGGACGATGGACATCATCGTTCCATCATCTTCCTAGAACAACGCACCATCGAGGGTTACCAATGACTCTCGACCCCATCGACCGTTGTCATCATTTCTATCGTTTCCGAGTCTACACACAATATGTTCTACAAAGGTAACTTAAGTAATATCTCACCCACCATCCCCCTCGACATATCCATAAAACCTGGAGTTGTCAAAAATGTGCATATCGAAGCTTCCTGTTCCCATGAAGAAGTTGTCACTTACAAGTCTCTTTTCCAAGAATTTCATGACATATTCACATGGAGCTATGAAGAACTTCCAGGGATTGACCCCGACATTGTGGTACATGATATTAAGACACACCCAAGTGCTAAACCCATCCGGAAATGACTTTGTCTGTCCCACCCATGTAAAGCATCCGCTATCAAGCTTGAAGTTGAGAAACTTCTCATAGATGGCTTTATTTACCCTGTGGCTCTAACTGACTGGGTTTCCAATCTTGTTCTGATTGACAAGAAACAAGGCACAATCCACATATGCGTTGATTATAGGGACATTAACAAAGCTTGTCCTAAAGACAACTTTCCTACCCCCTTCGTTGACCAGATCGTCGACGATTGTGCTGGAAGTGAAATATTCTCTCTGATGGATGGTTTCTTCGGATATAATCAAATCAATATCATTCCTACGGACCAACACAAGACCGCTTTTATTTGTCCTTGGGCCACTTTCGCCTACCAGAAACTTCCATTCAGTTTAAAGAATGCCGGTGCAACTTTTCAACGTGCTATGTCTTACACCTTTCATGATATAAAGCACACCATTCAGCCATATCTCGATGACTTACCCGCTCATTCCATGCATCGTTTAGATCATCCAATACACCTCCGTGCCATTTTCCTTCGATGTCGGTTTTACCATATACGCTTGAATCCCCACAAATGTGTTTTTTGTGTAGAGTCTGACCGACTTCTGGGCTTTATTGTTTCACGTCAAGGGATCAGGGTAGATCCTTTGAAGGTCGAGGAAATTCTCAATCTTCCTCCTCCTTCCTCACTACGCCAGTTACAAAGTTTGCAAGGGAAGGGAAACTTTCTCCGTCATTTCATCCCGAACTATGCTGAGCTAACTCTTGTATTTGCACGACTGCTCAAGAAAGGTTCTGAGTTTGTATGGGATACCACTACCAACAAAGATTTCAAAGATTTGAAACTGTCTTTGACATGTACCCCACTACTCTTCCCACCTGATTAAAGTCGAGATTATTTCCTTTACCTCACGGCCTCAGACTATACCATCGCTATGGTTCTCGTTCAGGAGGATGATTCTCATGACAAACATGTCATCTATTACTTGAGTTAGAGTCTCACGACTACCGAAACCAAGTATTTACATGTTGAAAAATTGGCCTTGGCATCCATCCAGGCTGTTCAACGTTTCTGGCACTATATCCTTTCTCGCAAGACTACAGTAATTTCTAACTGCAACCCTATGCAACACATTCTTACACGCCAATTGCTAGGGGGAAAATACTCCAAATGGATCGTAATAC
Source organism: Picea engelmannii (assembly GCA_009831015.1). NCBI lineage: Eukaryota > Viridiplantae > Streptophyta > Pinopsida > Pinales > Pinaceae > Picea > Picea engelmannii. Next base: position 322,787 of record ML812763.1, read on the forward strand.
TCTAGGAGTTTGACTTAGAATTTGAATGCACTAAGTCCAAGAAATCCTTGGTTTTTTCCGAGTTGATATGTGACCTTCCCTTCTCTGAGACGAAAAATGTAGTAGATGATTCATTACCCGATGAATCCCTTTTCCTGATTAGTTCTGATGACCTTTGGTATGGATATATCATCATATATCTCCAAGCCCAGACTTTACAGCCCAATTTTTTTAGCACTGACCACCATCGAATACGCTACCAAACCCATCAGTATATTATCCTCAGTGATACTCTTTATCGTCGTGGGATTGACTTCATTTTTCGACACTGCCTCACGTTTGACGAAGCCGAGAAATCCCTAAATGACTACCATTCTGGAGCCTGTGGTGGTCACATGTATGGGTATGCTACTACCCAAAATATCTTATGAGCGGGGTATTTTTGGCCTTCTTTATTCAACAATTGTATAATTGCCGTCCAAAAATGCCACGCTTGCCAAACCTACAACAATAAAATATGATCACACCCTGCTCCTCTACACCCCGTGGTCTTCGTTGGTCCTTTTACGAAATGGGGTATTGATTTCATGACATGTCACCCTCACTTGGCCGGGGGCTATGGATACATTATTGTAACCATAGATTATTTTATGAAATGGGCCGAGGCGATGCCAACATTCAACAATACCAAAAGGACTGTAGCACTATTTATATTCAATCACATCATTACTCGATTTGGTGTTCCTCAATCTATCGTTACTGACCATGGTAGCCACTTTATAAACTTCATGATGTCCAAACTCACTGAAAAGTTGGGTCTTCACCATGAAAACTCAACACCCTATTACCCATAAGCCAATGGCCAAGTTGAAGCAATAAACAAAATCCTCATTACCATGCTTCGATGAATGATAGGGATTCACAAAATGAGTTGGCACACGATGTTATTTTCAACATTGTGGGATTACTGGACATCCATTAAGTCTGCTACCAGGTTTACATCATTCCAGTTAGTTTATGGTCGAGAATCCATCTTGCTGATTGAATGTGAGATAACATCCCTAAAACTAGCTGTCAAAATTCTCCCAAACACTTCTGCCGAAGAAGAATGTCTGTTGTATCTCACGCAATTACACAAAACCCATTGTGACGCCACCCTAGTTATAGAAGCCCAATACGAAAAACATGTCAAGCCACGCATTTTCTATGAAGGTGATCTAGTTCTCCTCTATGAACAAGATCGGGATATACTAGGAGCCAAAAAATTAGGATGCGAACTTCTCGTAGTTTGCTCCATACATAGGGTGAAAACATGTCTTTAAGCTTGGAAAGGAGAAGAGGTCTCGAGGGTTCTATAAGGGAATCTTCTAGAAAATGAGTTGGCATTCGTATGGTTGTCATTTTACTGACTTCTCAGATTTGATGGGATCATCCTCATCCATGTAACCATCTCTCCTTCTCCTATATATTGAAAGGTTTCTCATGGAAAAGGTGAAGCAATATTGAATGAAGAATTGGTGAAAGAATTGTGTGAAGAACCCTGCTTGGACAGAGGCTTGAAGACTCTAGTTGGTCTATCAAGAAGAATTGGATCTTGTTCATGGAAGTACAGAGAAAGTGTGTGTGTTGGAACCAAGGGTCACTGAAAGGAAGCTTGAGACATCAAGGCGATCAGGTTGTTTCTTCTACTTTCAATTAATATGATACAACGGCATGTCCCTTTCCCATAAAATTACTCTACTTTATTGTGTAATTCCTTGATCATATGCATAAGTTGACGTTGAATTCATTTTTATATCTTCACTTTGGTTGGTTTGTGTTGTCTTGGAATTGACCACATGAGAGCACCAGAGAAAAGCGGGAACAACAAAGACCTAAGGAAGCGATATAAAGGTATGATACTAATTCCTTTCTATTAGCAGATTCAATGATTACAACTTAGGGAAAGAGTCATGTCCTGTCCTATTTTGTTCTAGATCCAAGTGGATCTAGGGAGATATGTTAGTGTCTGCACATACCGATTAGTCCAATAACAGTGGAAGACCAATCAGATGTGGAGGACTAGCAAATGGGAAATACATATTTTTTTTTGGCAACGATTCATAGGGCGCATAGGAAGGCATAGTGATTTTTCTAGTGCCTAGGTTATATGCTGAGGTAGAAGGGGAACCTGAACTTGGTTGAGAAGTCGAGCATCGACGAGGGTCAACTCATGGGGGAGGAGGGTAATAAGATGGCCCTCCATATATTGGAGGATATTGGGGTGTACCGTACATAGGTGGTGGTTTGATGTACAGGTTGTGGTGTGTCGTGGTACCAATCAACCCATCCGCAGCATGAGACATGCCAGGTTTGTCCTGGCCAAATGGTACATGTCTGGGTGCATCAGTTATGACAGTGTATAAGTAACCTGACTGAGCATAAATGAGGTCGAATTGTTGAGCCTTACTGATGGCTTCCTCTTCGGATTGGGGGAAGGTGGATTCAACATATTTGGCAAGTATAAAGACGACTGATTTTAGAAACCAATTGAGACATTGTTCTTTGGTGGTTTCTACTTTACATAAAATATGTCGTCGATGCAATTCGTGGATGTGGTCGGAAATATGCATTGTTGAGGTTTGTTTTCATGATGAATTGGTAGTTGGAAAAATGCCAAAAGGGATTTGGCCAAGGATTCAAAAGTCACGTGGGACCATGATTTTTCGTCTACATGTCATTTGGTTGATGGAACAATGAGTGTTTGTTGAAATAACATTAAGCGGATGGAGTCATCCATGATGTTGTTTGAAGAGAACCACAATTGGAAGGTCATGAAATGGTTGGTGATATCTTCCCCTGATTATCCTTCAAATTTTGGAATGTCTGAAGGTAGTTTGGTAGGCATATTGGGTCATTTGGGGTCTGTTGGTACAAGGGAAAACCTAGGGTTCAATGCTACAACATCGCACCAACAAAACCCTAACTACCGGCCCTTTCAGAAACACCTGCGAAGTAGATGAAGTCCCACTCGAGGTAGAGGGAGGGGTGGTTGTAGGACTCAAGTGTCTGCAACCTTAGCTGGGACACAAATCTGTGATTATAACACTTTAATAAAGTACTTAGGACCTTCAGTTCCTGAATATACAATCGTTATCTACTTCGTTGATAAAACAAAGCCTCGTTGTATTCACATTAACCTATTATATCCAAGCCCTTAGCATAGGTAAATAGATCAGATTAAGCATTAAGCACAACCATGTAGATCAGATCTAGCATTCCCACATATAATAAGCACAAAGCAAGTAGATATATCCAAATACATCAAAGCACTTAGCAAAAGAAGACATAAACTCAGTAAGACAAGCACAAAGAATCATAACACAAGATTTACGTGGTTCACCCCTCTCCTGGGGCTACGTCCACCAACTCTTCTTATTTATAGTCTTCAGTCAATCGGTTACAAGCACAAAGCCTCAAAACCCTTTCTCTGCACATGACATAAGATCTGTGCATCTTGCTAGAACCCTCTTCCTTGTGTTACAACACTAAGCCTCCTATCATATCACACAGGGACTTGCACTCAACTCTACAAGTCTTACAAAGAATTCACAAAGCCTTGATCACATAGATCCAACTCTTGGCACTTAGCTTACATCACATAGATATATCATCCACTACTTCTCTATATGGCCTAGACATCTATATATGCATACAAAATAGGCCTAAACATGGGTAAACCCATGGGCCAACATCCCCTTCCCATTACATATTCCCAAAAACCCAAAAAGGAGGTCGAGATCCCATGATCTCTGCTTCGTCTTGCGATCCTCCTTCGATGGTTGTCGAAGTTCCAAAATAGGTCATCATGACCAAGAAATTCCCAAAACTTGGTCAAGGGCCAACAAGCCCCCAACACTCACCTGTGACTCATCCCGAGTCACTCTAGTCTGAGCAATTCTGCCTTGAACACCTCGAGCTTGGATCGAGCTGCTTTGACTTGTTGCTTTGTTGTGGCCTCTTATTCAATGAACTCCTGGATCACTACATCATTCACTGGTCCTTTTAGGCATTGTTCTATTGTGAGGACGACCTATTCTAACTCTGCTTCTTGACTCTTGACCTTTGTAAACAACAGACATGCCTTATCTTGCGTAGGTTGAAGTCGTTGAGTGACTTCCATCACTTTGCTTTGAAGCATATGGATATGTTGTTGAGCTGTACATTTTTCAAGAGACCTGTTCATTCTATCTACAACTGAGAGGGCCTTTAGCTATGCCTATAGTGTATATGCGTGCTACTTCGCTTCTTGGAGTTGCAACTCCAATGCCCATAAATCAAGATTCTCAGTGAGGTTTTCATATTTTTGAGCGCTCTGGTTACTCAGCTACTTGCACTCCAAGGAAAGATCTTTTAATCCACCAACTGTGCTATGGGTAGTGGCTTCCCTTTAGTCTCTTACATCTTGATGGGTTTTAGGCACAGTGCGGAGCTCCAAGTCTTCAGTGCATTGTTGGAGTTGCTGGATTACGTATTCGAGTTGTGCCACCTGTTGTGAACTCATTCTTCGGCCTTTACTTCAATTACTGTCACAGAGTGAAGTGCTCTGTGAACCATTTCCTTGACTTCGAGTTTCTCTGTGAGAAATTGTTCCTTTTCTTTATGCAGCTGGGATTTTTCTTCATCAAACCTCTCTTGTAGAGTAAGCTTCTCACGTTCGACAGTATTTCTCTTCTCTAAATAGTCTTCCTATGCTTGCACCAAATCCTGGGTGGCTTGCGCTGCCTCCTCTTATGCTCATCGAAGGTGAGCATCGATTGTATTAGCGATCTGTTTGAGTTGAGCTGGCTCATCTCCTATTTATGTTTTTCCTTCTAATAGAGGCACAATAGAAACTGCACGGCTGGACTATAGTGCCTGATGCATTTGTTGAAGTTCAATCTTGATCTGACTGAACACCTCCTCCTTCTTAGCTTATTGCTTCTTTGTTATCTCCAGTGAGGCATCATTCAGTGCTGAAAATATTAAGTCAAAGTCGTCTGAGGTGAGGGTGGTCTCAAACTTAGTCCTGGTTGCTTTCGATTTCTTCCTTGAGGAAGGTTTCGGAGGGGAAACCTTCCTTTTCTTAGAGGGGTCCTCCTCGTCTCTAGGTGGTGTAACCTCACCTTTATTTTGTTGACTTCTGTGCCATCTATTTATTTGTCATCACCTCCTTGCTCAGGTGATATAGAAGTATTCTTCGCCGAGGTACTGTGGACATCTTGGGCTTCTTCATTTTTCTTGGTCTTTCTCAGTCCAGGTGTATCGTGCGCTACTTTTGGACTGTCGATATCAGATAGATCTGTGGGGTCTGCTGGGATGAGGAGGTCCACCGACCATTCCATAGTAATATCTTATAATTCTTCCTCTGTCAGCTTGTAGTATGACTGCAGTTGTTGTTTATGTTCATCAACGCACGTTGTGATATAGATGAAATGGTGGTCCGCGTTGAATTTCATCAAGGGTCTAAACCTGTGGAGTGTGTTCGGGGTTATACGAGGCTTAGACTAGATAGTAGTCTTCAAATGGGTGTAATAAGTGTGGAATATGGAATTTGATTGCCACTGCTTGTTCATGTCGCTGGAGTACAACAACGTACTGAACTTCGCAACTAGTGGTTTAAAGGTCTCGATGTCTGGGAAGGTGTTGGGGTTCAGAAATGTCTTATTCTCATCCACCTTTCCCTTCATCATTCTCCACATTTCATTTCCCCATTAACCTTTCATGATATCATTTCCATAAATATACTTGGGTTTCACCTTATTATTCTCCACTTTATTCATTTTAGTATTTAAAAGGAATTTTTGATTAAATGTTAGAAAATCAACATGTTTTCATATATATCTCAAATATGTGTGAGCTTTGTAATGTGTAGGAATATGAGAAGGATTAATTCAAAAGGAATTCTCGGATACTTCCTCCACCATTTCAATATTTGAGAAGATAATTCAAGTCCATTCCAAGGAGAAGATCATGGAGATTTGGTTGGAATATCTTATCCAAGATATATGAGAGATATGTGTGAGGATTTGAAGGGATTATATTTTGTAATAATGGGAAATAGGTTGAGAGAAAAGTGGATC